>OX465254.1:12856395-13041395 GCA_949987775.1 Aproaerema taeniolella
CAATTGACTACAGTCGTTACCCAGAGGCGGCCTTAGGGGGTGGCGAACAGGGCCATCGCCCAGGGCCTCGCTCTTGCAGGGGCCTCGCGCAACAACCCAAGCAAATTTTATTAAATTATTAAAAATTTTGGATCTTGATTTTTAATTATTTATTAAGGTTATAACATAACGGTAAATTAAAGCTAGTTAACTAGTTGATAGTTGATAAGGGCTCCCGTTTCAGCATTTAGTCTCTAAGATGACCCTTTATGCGTGTGGGTCGGGTTAATCCATTCCAGCCACCTCATCTCCGACCAGAAGCTCAGAATCCTCCTGGGGAATCCACAGGCTTCACGAAGCGACCTAATTCCTGGTAGGATTTTTGCCCATTGGTCCGCCACTCTCACGCATTCCAGGATTACGTGCGGGCGACTGTTTCATCAGCCTCTAGGCAGCCCCTGCAAAGGGGGCTGTGGGTAGCGTTTAAGAACGAATAGGTGCTTGTTTAAAGCACAGTGGCCCGTGAGGGTAGCCACCATTATTCGTAAGTTACTTCTATTTAGGCCGAACAGTCTTCGCGTCATGCGCGGGGTAGGTCCGGTTAGGGACTCCTTTGACCGCTGACAGGTGGTTAAGTGATATGGGCTCCCATTCCCGCATTTAGGCTCTTAAGTGGCCCATTATGCATGTGAGTCAGTGGCTATTCCAGCCACTTCAGCTCCGTCCAGAAGCTTAGAATTCTCCTGGGGATTTCGCAGGCTTCGCGGAGCGACCTAATGTCTGCAAGGATTTTTGCCCGGTGTTCTGCCACTCCCATGCAGTCCAGGATTACATGGGCAACTGTTTCATCAGCCTCTAGGCAGCCCCTGCAGAGGGGGCTGCCGGTGACGCTTAATACGAATAGGTGCTTGTTCAAAGCAGGGTACCCACCGTAAGGTACCCCCGTAAGAGTACCCACCATTATTCGTAGGTTATCTCTGGATAAGTTAGCAGTCTACGCATCAGGCGCGGGGAGGGTCCTGTAAAGGCTTCCTTCTACTGCCGACAAGTGGTTACGTTTTCCCACCTATCTTTGTGTTGCATAAGGGTGCGTGCTCGGATCCAGGTCCGGACTTGGCTAAATGGAATCGGTATAATTGGCACAGGGCCTGCCAAGATGGTGTCTGATCCCTTCCTAGCCAATTCGTCTGCCGCATCATTACCCAAGGAACCGCTATGCCCCTTAATCCATTGAAGGACGACCCTGTTGGCTGATGCTACTTTGTTCAGCGCTTAATGGCATCAAGTTAACTAATTCATTAATTGAAAATATTATTGAAAAATTTACTATGTAAGTAGTATCTTGAAAATCAGTTTCATATGCGAAGAAGATCACACTTGAAGATCGATTTTCTAATCGCATAGCACTCGGGTCAGCTCGGGAGTCGTGACATAATGTTCTGCTCCTCTATGTTTCAGCCCTTGCTATTCTTTCAATCGAAAATGACGATTATCGTGTTTTAATTAAAGATTTTAGTCTTAGTGTTTTAATTAAAGAAAAGCCGCAAACATCAATTTTAAAACTTATCATCTCTGTATTTGTTAATTTTGTCAAATTTAATTTATTTGTATAACTTTAGCATTGCTCGTCGAACATGACCAAATTGATAAACCAAACAACCAGACCTCCTTTCGCATCACATACTTTTCACGAAGGACAAAGGGCCTCGCAAAGACCTGCCGCCCGGGACCTCGCAATGGGTAAGGCCGCCTCTGTCGTTACCCCATCGCGTGCTTGTTTACGCCGCGTGCGATACAAATATCGTACACCATGTGTTTAAAAAGCACGCGAAGGTTTAAAACCAAGTCAGAGGCCATTGTGCGGTTTGAAAACTCTGACACCAGGGTTAGTCAAGTTTGCCATACATTTGACTATACTTACACGATAAGAAGAAGATGTTTCCACTAGCCTTTCAACCCAATAGCCCAGATTTCTTTCTCTCTATTCCTCTCAATAATACTTGAAATAATAATACAAAATATATATTTTTTGTAAGGTTAAGCCTTTTCAGTATCTCTATTGCTAAGCATATATTTATAACCTAAGTTTTAGTCTGTAATTACCATAATATTTTGTGTCTGAATCTGCATTTTTAATAAATAGGTACTTACCTACCTCTTAAACCAAATTGTTTATTATTTTTATCTATCCATCATATTCAAGGTCAAGCCCAGTAGCTATTTCTGAAAACTTAGTAAATGATTTTTAACTCGGAATGTTCAAACCAGCCAATTTTCGAGTCTTAACTTTGCATTAATCCTGGCTAGTCTACGGTTATCAAAATTTGGGCGAAAGAGACAGTTTTACACGCAACTTCTCTAGATTTCAAACCCGATTTATGGTGAAACAAAGCAATTGATTACTCCAAAGATATAATTTTCGATATTTTTATGTTACTAATAATTTACCTGTAGATTCTTAGTAACTTCAGCAACTAATCAAAATTTTAAAGTACTTAGTAGGGTATCTAGATCATAAATAACAATCGCCGAAATTCTTTGGGCTCAGGGGAATTCAAGGTGACTATTAAAATATTAATGAAGCGGCTTGCTTTGTTCGGTATCGAACAAGCAATTAATTACTAGCGATGACAATATCGAATAACAAGAGCCACAGATTACGCCGAAATTTTTGTTTAAAGATCAATTGCTATTTTTTCGAACAGGCACAAGTTTAAACAATCAAATTTCCATGAAACAAACTTATTAAGGAAAATGTTTGAGATAACGCGTGCCGGTTATCTCCTTAAGTTAACTTCAGTACAAAATTATTTACTTCATCTCCACTTTACATTACGCGCTTCCATAGTAAACTCGGTTTTATTGTCTTAAGATCTCTTGTTTTTAATTTTAACTTACGAAAAAACGAAAACAATTTTTTTGTGTTAATATTTCTATTTCAACGAGAAAAAAAGTACCAGAGTTAGGTTCACAGTTAATATTATAAAAATATCAATTTTGCTATATTTTTATTTTTTCAGATGGGAAATAAAAAACTGAAAAGGCGTTTTGCTGTTATTAAATTCATAGATTTTCCTTGTAAAATTGATAACTACGTATGCATCCCGGAAAAATGGATTAAGTTACGAAAACTAAGAGATGAAAAGGCTATTGTTGTGTACCCGAATGACGAAGATCCTGAAATAACAAAGGCTCGTGTTGAAGTACGAAAGAAACCAAAAGATGGATGGAGGTTATATGCCGCCGAAATAAAATTTGAATCAAGTAAGTGTTTGGCCCCAGATCATTGATGTATATAAAAAGAGAAAACTGACTCAGGTTAATTTGAATACTTTATTTTATCTTATGCTAACATAGCCCTGTATGGAAATAGGAACAATGCCTATTTTTTTCTCACCGTGTACCTAGCTACCTAGTCTCGTTGTTGATTCGGAAATTTAGACAGGTGGAACCCAGCTATCACTTGCAGCGTTAATTATTCATTTATAACGTTATTTAATTATTGTCCCAAAAATGATGTCAGTTGCAAGTGTACTTACATTAGGTCCTATAATTTTATTCACGTAATTTGCCAGAACACTTGTACCTCCTTTGTCAGAAATCTGTCAAATTTTAAGCGTAGGTAATTATTGATAGTGAGACAGACAATCCTGGAGACGTCACATAAGTTGAATTTAATAAAATTAGCATAAGTATTTTAAGTTTGATTTATCGAAAATTAATAGGATACGTATTTTTTTCAGGTTCTTTCGACGCTGCACAGCAGTTTATATTTACGATGAATGCATAAAGAAATTCCGAGCGTAAAGGGTAAGAATTAGGTGACTATTTTTTGAACTTCTATCCTACAGTATCGTAATCGAATAAGCATGGTCCAAAATTAGTCATATTCAAAAATATCAGTCACAATGGGTCGTATTTTTCTTACTACAAGTTGCTAGGCGTGTGTCTTATTTATTATAACAATTTTACAGAGAATATTCTAAATGATATATATTTTCTATATATTTTAGGCACATTGCTGTATGCGTATGTTGCCAAAACAAGTAGGCACAGAAAATTATGCATATAAACAAAGTCTCTCTGTGGTTTGAAATAATCTATTGACGTGAATTGAATTTCTAAAAAACAAGTAATTTTAACGACATTATGCGGCTATGAGCCCTAAGTCACGTAAGTGACGTAAGCCTCATGCAGTCACGTATCCCCTTTCTATTCCTTCCATACACTGCGCATCCCTACTGCGCAGAATCATACTATTGACGGAAGATATTGTGACGCATTGAAGCGTCATTTAATCCATTCAGAAGCAAACGTATTTATCCCCACTCCGAACCATACTTAAAGCTCTCGTTGGAGCATTTTAATGTCATTGGCACTTGAATTCCTTGAATACCCTCCCATCCAGATCTTAATGCCCTGAAGCGAGCCGGGCCTCACCCGCTCGCCTTAACCTCGTGACGGCCAAAAAGGCCTTTCCCTATTGTAGCTCGCGCGGGAGGGTGCGAGCGCGCTCCGTTGGGATTGGCCCTGTGGCCAAGACCAGCGGTTCGGCTCCTCCTCTCCCAGCGCTCTCAACTTTCCATGGCGGCAGTGTCACTCTCCCGATCGGGAGCTGCCAGGGAAAGCCGATAGGATCAATCCCGGCACGGGTGGGGCGTGGACCCACCGTGCACATCGCTATAATAGGTTTTGGTTTTGCTATTTTTCCACAAAAATCTAGGTTTCGTTATTTTTCCCGAATAATCTAGGTTTTGCCATCTTTTTTTTCCAAAACAATCTAGGTTTCCCTTTTCCCCTTTCCCCTGTCGTCGCCGCCGTTGTTGTGGTCGTAGTCGCCGTTGTGGTCGCACACCCAACGCCGCGGTCACCGCCAGGTGTTGCCAAAGACCGGTCCATCTGTTGATTCCACTGCCATGGGTTTCGCCCCGAAGCGGTTTCTGCTTGCTTTTAATATCATTCATTTAGCAGCGGCTGAATTGAGAACACGTTCAAGGATTTAAATTAAAATTAAAACCTTTTATTTTCATTATAGGGTACGTTTAATTTTTTTCAGTGTTTCCAAGTTTACAGTGAATTTTTTGTAAAGTTGACCAGATTTTTTTTTAATAGCTGAAAAATTTGTATCGCGTTACAAATGATATAGGAGCGTAATTTTTTTAAGGGTTTACGTATTTCATGGGTAGCAGCGATTTAGATTTTTCTAGGTGTGAGTGATGTAAAATTGTTACGTTAAATTATACAGAATTAAAAGGCCAAATTGTTTTTTGTACTTGGAATTAATTGTTAACAATCTATACATATTATAAAGAGGAAAGATTTGATTGTTTGTTTGTTTGTTTGCATCGAATAGGCTCCAAAACTACTGGACCGATTTGAAAAATTCTTTCACCATTAGAATCCTACATTATCCGGGATGGACATAGGGTACATGATTTTCCCGAATTCCCACGGGAACGAAGTCCCGAGCGGAAAGCTAGTAATTAATAAACTAATAATTTTTTATCGTTTGTTTCAGATGTCTCAAGTGAGCAGAAGCGGCATTAAACGGTCAGCTGATAAAGCCTGTCAGACGGACTCCTCTGCAACCAATAAAAAAAGGCGAACAGAAGAAAATAACACATATCAGCCTCACAGAAATATAACATGGGCAGCGAAATATGTCAATTCCAATCGAGCAGCTGTACGATGATATGTTTGAGAAATTGAACTCGGCGTTGTTTTGGAGCGAGCTTTTAAGAGACTCTTTAATCGAGGCGTAGGTATTTCAACATTTTCGAGTCTTATCGAAGGATGTTAGATATCATGAAAAGATATAACGAGCTGGAAAATTCAACAATGGCTCGTTCTCAGCCACGGAGCAGGAAGTCCCACGCGCTGAAGAGGTAGAAGTTACAATAAAAAGTCAAGAAACTGACGGTGCTAATAATGAAAAGTGCTAAAAATTAAAAAAAAAAACAAATCACAGTTTATTGCCATACTAGCCTCCCGCGCGGGACTTCGTTCCCGTGGGAATTCGGGAAAATCATGTACCCTATGTCCATCCCGGATAATGTAGGATTCTAATGGTGAAAGAATTTTTCAAATCGGTCCAGTAGTTTCGGAGCCTATTCGATGCAAACAAACAAACAAACAATCAAATCTTTCCTCTTTATAATATGTATAGATATAGAAAATACTTGTACTTGCTAAGTCACCTATAGCAATGTCCAAGTTTTATTTAAAGTGTTTAAAGTTTTAAGTGATAATTAAGTTTCTAGTGTAAGTTACATTTTTAGTTTTGTACCTAGTTTTTTAAGTTACCGAATTGTTGCCTGTATTCGGTAACTTAACGAATTTGTGATATTAGGAATAATTCGTGATTTTAAGCCCTGTAGTTACTGTCTACTAACCCTCTGAGCTTAATGGGCCTTTCCCCCACTCTTGGTGTAACGCCCCCTTCTTATTTATTTTACACGCTCCCCACTCTGGCGCCTCGCGGCTCACTCGGTCCAACTTCGGGTTCAAAGGGTTAATGTAAATTAAAACACAAATTCTGAATTAGAAAAAAGATCTATAATCACTTAATTTAAAGCCTTAATTTAAGATTATTTAAATAAATTGTTTAAATTTTAATTATTATTTTTAATTTCGACATTGAAAATTATCCGGTTTAGAGTTAGGTACTTTTCGTTTGCTGCCAGCCTGGTTTTTTTTGAGCATTGTACTTTTTTTTAGGCTCTGGAAGATTCGTACAGAAAAAAATAAAACCTAAAAAAACCCGAATGTTATGAACCACTATGGTATTGCTAGGACGATAATATATATTTTCGCTAAAAAACATGTTTTTGCGAATGAAATTTTGAGTACCTACAGCTATTTACAAACCTGTGTGGTTTAGTTTATATAGTCGTTTTAGAAGTCTTAGAAAATTGATTTTAAAAAAATTATAACTATTTTTTTTACAATAATCGATAATGTTCGGTTTGTTAAACATTTTCTTACAGTGGCAATACCTTTGTTTACATTTTTTGCACGGAATTAAAAATTCGACCTTAGAAGAGGGCGCAAAAAAGCTAAAATTTAAAAGTAAAAAGCACTCTTATATTAATAATATAATATAATAATTACGTATTTTACTCGTCAGATGAAATGCAGTTTTGCTTGTAAAAAAACGAATTAAAATTAATTTGTTTTTTACATTCGAAATTCTAAGTTTCAACTTGAAAAGCTCTCCTGGTGTGAACATTTTTTATTGTGTGTTCATTTTATAGTCAAGACTTTTATATTTATCGACATTTAAACCAACTATTAACAGTCCATAATAGGGAAACATTGAACATTATTATTCTGTATTAGAACAAACACTGACCGATGTCTTTTGAAAAACCCACAGACTATCAATCGCATACATACACACAAGAGCAGATTTAGCAGAACAACTTATGTTTTTCACACAATGAAGTCAACTAGAGTTTATAAATGGAGATTTTTATTTGATGCTCTTATTAAAATTTTACGCTTAGTTTAGGCCAAAATGTTTGTCTGTTAAAATCAAATATAAAACATAGAAGAAGTTTTCAAGAAAGTGAGAAAGTG
The DNA here is from genome assembly GCA_949987775.1 of Aproaerema taeniolella. Lineage (NCBI taxonomy): Eukaryota > Metazoa > Arthropoda > Insecta > Lepidoptera > Gelechiidae > Aproaerema > Aproaerema taeniolella. Next base: position 12,863,953 of record OX465254.1, read on the forward strand.
CCGCATGGCCAAAAGAGAACATTGCAAAAACCTTATCATACAACTTCGTATGAAAAGTTTAAAGAGTTTTTTTTCTTCTATTGAGGCTTTATGTCAGTTTTTATAAAAAAAGAAAAGACGACCATTTAAAAAAAAATTATATGTTATGCACGTTATGCACGTTAAACGTATATTTTTGGAACTCCCAAGCTAAGTCGATTGTATGAAAAACAGAAGTTATTCCGCTAAATGTGTCGGTGTGTGTATATTTTGTTCCATTGCTATATTAATATCTACCTGGAGGTCCCGAACGATCATCGGCTTAGCTTCGAGACGGTACCATACAATCCTCCGGCTATTATTTACTTAAAACAATGAAGCTATGCACGAAGACATAAAGAAAAATGTAATGCACATATAATAATTACGTATTTTTACTCGTTAGTTAGGTACCTATTACGTTTTAAAAGGGCATAAATAGTAAAATCATAGCATTTGCAGCTTATTTAGAATACTAGCTTTCCACCCGCGGCTCCGCCCGCGTGGACTACAGGTTATATCGTGCCTAACTGTGGGATAAAATGTACCCTATGTCCTTTCCCAGGCTCTAATCTATCTCTGTACCAAATTTCATCAAAATCGGTTCAGTAGTTTAGGCGTGAAAGACGGACAGACAGACAGACAGAGTTACTTTCGCATTTATAATATTATAGTATGGAAGTATGGATTTTAGGACATTAATTACGTATTAAGTATGAGAAAGAACATTTAATATTCCTTGTAAGAAGTGTATTCGCGCCTTAAAGAATAGGGAAACATGTAGAACATTCGAGAAACTTTATTTGTTACTACGCAAAGTCGAATTCCGGAAAAATAAGCTAGTGTGAGCGAGATACTTAGTTGCGCACTATTGTGTATGAGGAAAAAATGTTCTGAAAAGTTACATACATACATACATTCGCTCACGCCTATAATCCCCCTTGAGACAGAGCATCAGTGGTTTTAAAACCAATTGATGCCACGTTTGACATACTTACATTCAGAGGGTTAGATATTTAGAAAAATAGAATAAAATAGAAAGGGACAGAGGAGGGTGAAAAAATTCAAGTGTTGTGTATCCCATTGCTAGACGTTTGATTTCACCTCGTTTTCCACATTTCTACTCGTGTCGCATACGTGCTGCAATACCTACCTACTCGTTTTGAGTGCTAGAATATCTACTCGTGTTGTGGTAATGCTAGAATATCTATACGTGTTGTGTTAGTGTTAGAATATATACTCGTGTTGTGTGCGCGCTTCCATACCTATCCGTGTCGTGCTCGCGTTTCCACATCTGCTCGCGTGACCTACGTGCTTCCACACACACTCGTGTTGTATACGGGCTCACATACCTACCTGTGTCGTGCTCGCGTTCTCACACCTACTCGCGTGACATAATTACATGCTTACACACTCACTCGTGTTGTACCTACCTGTGTCGTGTTAGTGCTAGAATACCTACTCGAGTCGCCTACATCGACCACACATGTGATATCTAAATCGTGGTGACGCGCGCGTACCTGAAGCCACACTTGCAGCTTAGGGCATCGGGAAGGGATGCAGAAACAAACGAGACATACGAGCTAATAATCCCGCGGCATACTCACGCGACACCTGAAAAAAACCTTGAAAATTTGGTGAGCCCATTCCATTTCCATTACAAAACTCTTTCCAGCATCAATACCCCGAGCCTCAGCCCAGCCGCCAGAACATCTAGTGTAAAGAAATGTATATGCAGAATACAGGTCAGTGCTCCAAATCTAGCTTTACAGGCATCGACCACACAGTTTACAGGTATCTCAACAACACTAAGCGTGATAACCCGCTCCCACTGGAACACAAAAGTTACCAAACAACTAACTGAAGTACTTAGGTGTCAGTAACCATTTCAAGCTACCTTGAACATTTCAAGAGATTTTGTTTTAAGAAGGGATACAAAATTACAAAACTCATAGGAATCGTTCTATTTTCGGTGATTTTAAGGTATCTCTTGAAATGTTCAAGGTAGATTGAAATGGTTACTGACACCTAAGTACTTCAGGTAGTTGTTTGGTAACTTTTGTGTTCCAGTGGGTCACGCCTAGTGTTGTTGAGATACCTGTAAACTGTGTGGTCGATGCCTGTAAAGCTAGATTGAAGCACTGACCTGTATTCTGCATATACATTTCTTACACCGTTTGCCAAAATTTATCGCAGACAGTATCCTCTTGTGGACTTTTTATACAAATGTACTTGCGCTTGACATCATAACCATCAATAAGAAACGTCTCACCAGTGCTGAGCCTTACGCGCCTATGAAGATATAACGCACGAGCTGCATACAACACTCGTTTTTAACCGACTTCAAAAATGGAGGGGGTTCTATATGTTCGACTGTATGTATTTTTTATTATGTATGTTCACCGATTACTCCGCCATTTAATTAATATTCTTTATTGCACAACAAAGTAAGACAATTTGACAGAAAAAATGTTTACAAAGGCGAGCTTATCTCTAGAAGAGATCTCTTCCAGCCAACCTAACCGGTGAGAAATAGTGTATTAGACGGGAAGAGAGAATTGCGCACAACAGAAAGAAAATACAAACTAAGAGATGGTTACATAATTAATACATATATAAATGATAAAATTCATATCATAGCGTCATATTGATACATAATTTTATAATACATATAATAAATAATATAATTGCTCATTAAAGTTGTGACAGGTAGTATTCTTTGATTCTGTTTTAAAAGAATGTATAGACGGACTCTCTTGTATGACTTTTGGCAGTTTGTTCCACATCCGTGCTCCACGGACAGTAAAAGAATTAAAAAGAAAGTTTGTACTAGCGGAGGGGCATTGCAACACCGTGGTATTACAGGAGCGGCGTGGACGAGTATCAGGAGGTAACAGTTGGAAACGGGAACGAAGGAAATCAGGAGAGGAAGGATTCTTGAGGATGTTGTACAGGAAGGACAGAAGGTGCACATCGCGGCGGCGTCGAATGGGAAGCCATTTCAGTTGTGCGCGATATTCCGACACATGGTCATATTTTCGCAGACTGAAAATAAATCGAATAGCCAGGTTTTGGAGTCGTTCTAGCTTACCAAGCAACTCCTCACTCACATCTAAGTAGCAAACGTCAGCATAATCGAGAATTGGAAGTAAAAGAGATTGGGCTAGTAAGATTTTAGTTTTGAATGGAAGAAAGTTCTGAAGTCGCTTGAGAGAATGATAAGAATAGTGCATGCGCCGACTCAACTCGCTAACGTGTGCTGACCAAGACAAACAGCTGTCAAAGATTAAACCCAGGTTTTTTACTTTGTCAGTGTATGGAATATTAACGCCGTTATAATATACACGATAACTATTAACGTCGCATCTGACACGTAACCTACTACTCCCCACAACCATTACTTGAGACTTGTTAGGATTTACAAGTAGCCCAAAGGAGGTTGCCCATTCTTGTACAGCTACTAGATCCGCATTTAAACCGTTCACAGCGTCAGAAAATGTATTTAGGTTAAAGTGACGATATATTTGCAGATCATCTGCATACAGGTGGTAGGAAGAAGAGAGTACTTTTGAAATAGTATTAATGAAAACAGAAAACAGCAAAGGAGATAGTACGCCGCCTTGTGGAACACCAGCAGATAATGTGGTCCAGTCCGACTTGACATCGTCCAGTTTCACGCACTGCTGGCGGCCGAAAAGATAAGAACGGAACCAATGGATCACAGAGGACGAAACGTTAATTGAGCGGAGAGTGCCAAGAAGGATATCAAAATCCACAGTATTGAACGCACTACTGAAGTTCAGAAGTGCGATAACAGTGAGCTGTTTGTTTTCCATCGCAAGTCGGATGTCTTCCGTAACATTCAGCAGCGCGCTGACCGTAATGTGGCAGGGACGGAATCCGGAGTGGTAAGGACATAGCAGGTTATTAGATGTGAGGTAAGAATAAAGTTGTCTATGAACGACACTTTCTAGGACCTTGGAGAGGACAGGTAGAATAGATATAGGGCGATACTGAGAGAGAGAGAGGCAGGATTAGGAGTTTTGGGAAGGGGGATAACAAAAGCTTTCTTCCAAGCCACTGGAAACACATTAGTCATCAGTGAATAATTTATTAAGTGGGTGATAACAGGTACAATGTGGTCTAGGACTGGAACAAGCATGTCCATACCAATACAATCGTCACCAACTGCTTTTGTGGAGATGGAGAGAATGCTTTTTTTAACATCCTCCTCTGTGATCGCATGAAAAATAAAGGGAAAGCAGGTAGGCTTCGCAAGGCTAGCAAGGTGAGAAAGAGAAACGCTTTTAGTGTTAGGGTCAAAAGTTAGAGGAAGGGTAGAGAAGTGTTTATTAAGTGCATATCCACGGCACTGTTGGCAGTAACCGCAGTCTTACCTACACCAAGAGTCTTTAAAAATTTCCAAGTTTGAGAAGCAGAAAGATTATCTAAAGAGGAATGTATATAGCGACGCTTAGCATCCCTACACATCCTGTTGCAGATGTTACGCAGTTTTTTGTATAAAGCTAAATTCTCATCAGTTGGTGACTTCCTATAGGTTGATTTAGCTTTATCGCGTTTTGCCATTGTTCTTCGTATAATAGGAGTCAACCAGGGGGCAGGCAAACGTTTCACTCTAACAGGTCTAACGGGAGCATATTTGTCATACAGTCCCACCAGAATCGAAGTAAAAGCCGCTACTTTGGTATCGATATCAGCTGCAAGCAGCACCGAAGACCAATCAGCTGCAAGCAGCACCGAAGACCATTTATGGACCGATTTGAAAAATTATTTTTTTATTCGAAATAGTATATTCCAGAGGTGGTCCCATTGTAACCAGGTTAGGATCTGATGATGGAATCCTTGAGAAATCGAGGGAAACCTTCAAATTTAATAGGCACTTACATTGTTTCTCACCTAATTTCAATTATTTAAACTAAAAATATAATTTTTTACAAAAAAAAGAAAACCGACTTCAAAAAGCAAAAAATAAAACGTAGCATTCAGTGTACTACGTACCCACTGATCTGTTTGAAGTCGGTGCCAAGCCAAGTTTGATAGGCTATACTTACCTCCGCCTTCGTACCGACTTCAAACAGATCAGTAGGTACGTAGTTTCTATTTTTTGCTACGTTTTATTTTTTGCTTTTTGAAGTCGGTTTTCTTTTTTTGTAAAAAGTTATAACACTATTCTCATTCTGATTTGAACCGATACCTTTTTGTGAGCAACAAACTGAGAGACAACAAAATTTAACTTTATTGGCTTTCGTTCCCCAGGGTCCGAGTTAATGTCGTTTTTCTATTTCAATAGACGAGTTGCAAGTGTAACACTTTTTAAAAGTAAACTATATTGTTTTATTGGTGTTTAAAAAAACATTTAGATAAAGTTTTGCGGAAAAAAGGGTTCGGTATTCTTTTCCAGGTTGGGAAGTTCCGGACGGGGATTATTATTCAAAGAGTTCGAAGGGTTGGGATCAAGCTTGTACGCAGGCCCCCGTGTCACTGCGACCTTGCCAGATCTATTGTAACAGTACCCTTCTATATCACAGTACATCCTGGAGTCCTATGCCAACCGCGAATCTGGCTATGTCCTTAGCGGGCACATCCTTAATGTCTTGGTAGGACAAGTTGTGGCCTCCAAGGTACCGATTCCTGCTGCAGTGCAGTGCGCTGCAGTCACAGGTTATATGAAGCGACGTTTCGTCAGCTTCATGGCAGAATCTACACAACTTGGTCTCGGTGAGGCCCATGTTGTGCAGATGTTTATTCAGTTTGTTGTGGCCAGTTAGAATCCTAGTAAGAATTCGAACGTAGCCTTTGTTCATTAAGCGTACTGTCTTTGACGATTTCTCATCGAAGCCCTTGATGAGTAATTTAGCTTGCACCTGTCCCGGGGTCTGAGCCCAAAGCTTATTGCTTTCGCTATGCCCCCAGTGTCTAAGTGTAAGCTTGATTGCGCACGAGGGAATGCCACAGACGGGTTCAGGTCCCATAGTTGCACTCTCTGCGCCGGCTTTGTCCAGACAGTCGGCCGCCTCATTACCCGCGATACCACTGTGGCCCGGCACCCATCCAAGGGTGACTTGGTTGTTTGTGCCAAGCCTGTTAAGTATCGCAATGCACTCTTTTATTAGTTTGGAGTTAATTATGTTCGCCTTAAGGGCTAACAGAGCGGCCTGGCTATCGGAGAAGATGAAGACTCTCCTACCAGAGTACGCTCTCTCTATGTTTTCGTAGGCACAGCCGATGATTGCGAAAATCTCAGCTTGGAACACGGTGGAATATGGCCCAAGATTAGCAAATTTCTTGGCCGTGGGGCGACCTCCAACGAAGCCCGCTCCGGCCACCCCGTCCTTTTTGGACCCATCCGTGAACCAGACAATGTCATTGGTTTTGACATCACCAGGAGCCCCTACCTCCCAGTCAGATCTATCTGCAATTAGAACTTTGTATAGCTTGGTAAAGTTATATTCCTTGGTCATTGCATCTGAGGGCATGCCAATTATAGGAAATTTCATGAGATCATCATAGGCGTTTCTCATGAAAGACGATTTCCATCTCGTCCGGCCTGCTGTTTTAGCGCGTATGAGTGTCATTTTCGCCTCCATCTGTACTTGGATATGCAATGGAGTCAAGTTGAGCAGAGCCTCCATTGCCATCGTCGGAGTGGACGAAAGAGCACCTGTTGCGATAAGGCAGGCAAGTCTCTGAATTTTATTAAGTAAGGTGATATAGGTAGACTGAAGGGTTTTCCTGTGCCAGGCTATACAACCGTAGGTGACCACTGGTCTGACTACAGTGGTGTAAAGCCAAAGGACTACTTTAGGGCTAAGGCCCCAGCGTAACCCAGCCAGTCTGCTGCTTGCACCCAGTGCTATTTTAGCTTTCCTTACAATGTGAGTTACATGCTTGTTCCAAGTGAGTCTGTTATCTAGGATGATACCGAGATATTTGGCCTCCTTGGAAAAGCAGATGGGGGTACCAAAAAGGGAAGGAGGCGTTAGGGCTTCAAGCTTCCTTTTCTTGGTAAATGGCACTATGATGGTTTTACCCGCGTTGACTGACAATTGGTTCTCAGTACACCAATCCTCTACAATGTATAGTGCCCTTTGCATTAGGTTAGAGACAGTGCTGGGGCATTTTCCCACAATCACTATCGCTAAATCGTCTGCGTAACCATGAGTCTCGAAGCGAGCTTCATTTAGTTCGCATATCAAGTCGTCAACAACTAGGGACCACTCGAGGGGTGAGAGTACTCCTCCCTAAGGGCAGCCTCTGGTAATTTTGAACCATAGGGTGGTGTCCAGTAGGCTAGTTGACGCTATCCTATTCCGCAGCATGTTGTCTACCCATCTAGTGATGGTGTTCTCAATGTTGCGGCTGTGCATACTGCGCACTATTGAAACAATCCTTATGATATTCACTATTTGGTTTAACCGTTATTGGATGGAGATATACAAGTAAAACACTGTTTAAATTTTATAATTACTCTATTCTTGTTCGCACAGAATTTGGGCATAGATTTTGCTAGCCTAGTGATCACTCGACAAGAATCGTTCCAAATGACGTGCTAGCCGTTATATAGAGAACTCCCTACCACAAGACTCCCTACTCGAGCTCCCTCTCTTCTTAAACCGGAACAAGTGTTGCCATTTTAATGAAGTTCTCCCGAATTGAGGGGTCCGATTAAATAGTGAATGTTACAGTCGGCCATCCGTCTCGGAACGAGTCTCCTCATTTCCAAAAAAAAAAAAAAAAAAATATATATAGAGAACATAGTACATAAATGGGAAAAAAAGTTGTAAATAGTACAAGTAGATTTGTCTAATCATGTTTTTTTTTGTGTAAATCATTGAATTTATATAATAACATCAACAATCAGAAATAACTGATTTTATAGACAATTAATTAATAATGTTTAGTTTTTTTTTTCAAAGTAACAACATAAATATAAATCGTAATATAAGAATACTCAATACACTGTTAAAATTAATAATTTGTACACACGATGACTATTATTTATAAATAAGATGATAAGGATTCCGTCTTTATCATTCATTGGCACAAGTTTGTGCTCCAAGACATGTATTTGGTTATGATACATGTTCCATTATGATTATGGTAAGTACTGCTCCAAAATGACAGGTTCTAAGTCAAAATCTCATAAAGTAATGCTGGGTTGCGTAAATGCTTTAGCCCGCCTGAACAACTCTACTCTTCCGACGAACTGCTGTCACTAGAAGAATGGTTAGTAGGATCATTATCGAAACTTAGCCATGGGAATATTTTATCGATGGCCACTATTCCTTCATATCGCCTACCTTTTTTTGTCAAAGGGGTATCCTCTATTAAAAAAACGGTCATTTGGCAATATTTTTTTGATTCGATAAGGTCCTTGAAGTTTCGACTCCAATTTTTTTGACTGTCCTGAACCTCCTACTATAGCCCTCATAACCCTAATAAGATCTCCTACTTTGTACTGTGTACACTTTTTCCTACGCTTATCAAATCTTTCCTTGTTACGTTCTTGATCTTTGCTAATTAATTCTCCAGCTTGATTTCTTATCTCCTCTAAGTTTCCACTTACGACACCACCTCCCACATCTTCTATAACATCATTCAATGCGCTCTGAGATGGATTTGTGATTTTCTTTCCGAATAACAATTCTGTTGGAGATTTCTTTGTAACTTCGTGGATAGCAGAATTAATGCCCATTTGGACGTCTTGAATACAATCGTCCCACTTATCAGGGCTCTTTCCATGAGACATGGCACTGATAGCAGAAAGAATGGTACGATTGTATCGTTCGACTTGGCCGTTAGCGCGAGGTGTAGCTACAGAGTTCAAGACGTGTTTTATACCTAATGTATGTACGTAAGTTTTGAACTTTTTACTAGTGAAACTTGTTCCCCTGTCGGTTATCAATCGACTGGGAGTCCCAAAGTAACTGAAAAAGTTTTTGAATACTTTGATACTAGCTTTGGACTTTGTGCTACGAACGGGTGTGAGATTAACGTACTTTGTGAAAGAATCGACGATTACTAAAAGGTAAGCGTTCTTGTGTTTGCTGCGTACAAATGGCCCTGAATGATCGGCGTGAATCGTATGGAACGGAATCTCCACCTTCTGAATAGGATGTAGCTCTCCTTCTTTCGGTCCGGAAGGAACTTTGTGAAGGGCGCATTCCAAACAGGCTGATACATATTTTTTTGTGAAACGTCGCATCTTCGGAAACCAATAAAATGAGCACAAACGTTGTAGGGTTTTTTCAAAACCAAAATGCCCTACATCGTCGTGGTTTGCCTTGAGTAATTGCCAGCGTACTCCCCTAGGAACGACCCAACGTATGGTGTTCTCATCAATGACGCGGTAAACCCGTCCATTCTTTATTTTATACTGCTTATACATGTTAGCTATTTCGGCTGTCGATGGGTCTTCTAAAATTTCTTTTATCATTCTAATTTCTGAATCTCCAGATTGGACAGTTGTAATCCAATCCTCTCGAGTGACAGTCAAGATATCTAGTGTGTGAGGCTGGTCTTCTTCCCCGAGTATGGGTCCTCTGCTCAAAGCGTCTACATGAGCCATTTTATCCCCTGCCCGATATTCAATTTCGCAATCGTACTCCAAAAATTGTATCCACCATCTTGAAATTCGTGGTATCAGGTCTCGTTTTGTAAAAGTTGATCGCAAAGCGTTACAGTCAGTCACGATTGTGAATTTGATACCCAATAAGTAAACACGAAATTTGCTCAGTGAACTCACCACGGCCAAAGTCTCAAGCTCAAAGGAGTGGAGTTTTTGTTCATCTACTGTTGTTTGCCTACTATAGTAGGCAACGGGTTTCCAAGGGTTTAAACAAGAACGCTGTAGCAAGATACCTGCGATACCAATTTTACTTGCATCTGTGTGCAATTGTGTTTCTGCCGAGTGATCATAAAGAGCCAGTACTGGCCTTTCGACTAAATGACATTTCAGGGTTTTAAATACGGTTTCTTCTTCGGTGGTCCATCTCCAAACCGCATCTTTCCTCAAGAGACTCGTCAACGGCCTCGCTATTAACGCAAAGCCCTTGACAAACCTCCTAAAGAAACTTGCCAAACCTAAAAACCTTCGGACGTCATGCTGACTGGACGGGGTAGGGAAATTGGACACAGCCTGAACTTTTTGTATACCGGGTTTGACGCCTTCTTTACTTATCTCAAATCCAAGGAAATCGATACATTTCTGAAAGAAGTTACATTTCTGCATTTTTAATGTCAAACCACTTTGTCGTAATACTGTAAGCACTTCTTCCAATCGTGTCAGTCCTTCCTCAAATGAGGAGGCTGGAATCAAGATGTCATCCATGTAAATTATTACATATTTAACCTTGGCAAAAACCTTGTGCATAACTCTTTGAAAGACTGCCGGCGCGTTCGCCAACCCGAAGGGTATGCGGGTGTATTCGTATTGCCCGTCGGGCGTAACAAATGCAGTCTTCTCTCTAGATTCTTCAGCGATAGGTATCTGGTGATACCCTGACGCCAGGTCAAGAGTTGTAAAAACACTTTGTCCTGATAATTGGTCCAGCAAGTCCTCTATTCGAGGGAGGGGGTAATGGTCACGTTTGGTTTTACTGTTAAGTGCGCGATAGTCTACGCAAAGCCGTTTTTCGCCAGACTTCTTATTTACCAAGACAATTGGACTAGCATACGGCGAACTTGATTCACGAACTATTCCGCACTCAATCATTTCGTCAATAGCCTTTTGGACATACTGTCGTTCAGAGTAGGACATTCGGTAGGGTCGATAAACCACTGGATCCGAATCCTTCAGCTGAATAATCATTTCAGCTTCATTAGTGAACCCCAAATCTTGCAAGCCTGTGGAAAAGCAATCCTGGTATTTAAGTAGCAGCTCCTTTAACTTTTGACTTTCTTGAGCGGAGAGAGTTAGGTTCTCGTTCATGCAGAGAGTTGACTTTTTACTCACGGTTTTGCAAGTAGTTGTTACATTCAGGACATCTTTTGCCGCTCCTAAAAATCGGGCTCGGGTTATTAATGAACCCTTCCTTAAGGTTGTGGGTTTTGTACCTATATTTTGGATCAACAATAAACAGGTACCATGATTAATTTCATATTTGCCTGGCAAGAGATAGTACTTATCTCCCATACATCCCCTGACTGAGCCATTAACATACACATTGCCGTTAATTTGTTCATCACTATTAACCCGAATAGTTTTCATAGTACCTATCTCAATCGTCGTATCATCCTCAGATTTTAATGATATTTTCAAAAGGCTGGATTGATCAATCTTCTCAAATTTTAAATCCGTTGAGGTTTTTATAATGCGTACGCTTGGTCGCTCAGTGAAGGTATGTCCCAAAAGAACTGGGCTGTTTATAAGATGTTCATCAACCACTAAAACTTCAACGTCTTTTTCGACCACACCCTGTACGTCAACAGAGGCTACAACTTTACCTAAGGGTACGTAAGGTACGTTTCCTTATCCACGTAGTAAGGGGCCGTCTATAGTCGACCATTTCAAACCAAGATGAATAGCGTCCGATTTGCGGATTAGAGTTGCTTCACTACCTAAGTCAACCTGGCACGAAATGGGTTTTTCATTAACTTTGACCACAATTTTGTATTTACTACTAGCATCTTCATTAAAATTGTCATTTGAGACGTCTTTATTTTGTATTGGAGTAGTGGTGTCCTCTAAACCTTCATCTAGAAGAATCCTTAAGATCACTTTGTCTTTCGATTCGGGCTTGGCATTTTTCTTTGGACAGTCAGCAATCGCATGACCAATTAAGCGACAATATGCGCATCGAACAACAGGCTTTGTGCACTTAAACCACGGATGACCCTTCTCATTACAATTAAAACATGTCATGTCTTCTGGATTTTGTTTAGGCTTGAGTCGATTTGTGGAATCGTTGGGCTTATTAGCTGGTCGGCTAGTTATTTGGTTGTTAATAGTACTTTTATCTTTTTTTTGGTCTGCATTATTATTGTCCTTTACTTGAACTTTGAGAGTTTTGAAAAATTGTAAAACTTGCTCAGGTTTTTCGAAATTTGCTGCTTGAGCGCCTACTCTAACGTTCCTATCATCAACCCCGTGTACTATGCAATCTATCGCGTCTCTACCAGAAATCTTACAACGGTTCAGTAGATTTATTTTTGAATAATAATATAACTCAAGGGACTCGCTAAAACGTGCCCTTTTGTTCAACATCTCAGTTAGTAGTTCAGCATAATTCTCAGTCGCGGGAAACGACTCTGTGATTAACACCTTCCATTCAGACCAAGTTCTTTTTAAAGATGGTAATCCTTGGTACCAAAGCTTGGCGTGGCCAGTAAGCTTTGGTAGTGCGTAGTGAATGGTTTGTGTGTCATTCCACTTATAAATGTCAGCACACTCATCAACCTTAGCCAACCAAACTGTGACAGGCTGTTCCTTACACATTGGATCGAATTCTGGAATAACATTGTTCAGGACGGGAAAGCTATCACGCTCATTAGGGTGACTCTTTTTCAATATTTTTACAAATTCTTCGAAAAAATGAGATGTTGACTCATACCTGGTCCTCCTGGTGTCATTGTCGTCCCTGCCTGGGCTCCGTCTCCGATCACGGAGCTCCGATTCCCGAAGTCGTTCACGCTCCAATAGCTCTTGGCGTTCACGCTCCCTCTTAAGTTGGCTTTCTAACACTCGCAGCCGCTGTCTTTCCAACTCTAATTCTTCTCGCATTTCTCGGTTGCGTCTGGAACTTCTGCTACGCGTACGGCTCCGCCTCATACTGAGCTTACGGTTTCGCCTCACACTGCGCTCACGGCTTCGCCTCACACTGCGCTCACGGCTTCGCCTCACACTGCGCTCACGGCTTCGCCTCACACTACGCTCACGGCTTCGCCTCACACTGCGCTCACGGCTTCGCCTCACACTGCGCTCACGGCTTCGTGAGAATCTTTTTGGGGTAGTTAAGATTTGTTCGGTTCTAGAGCTGCATTGGTCCCTTCTTGCAGTCCTGGTTCGACTTTGGCTCGCATTGGAAGCTGTCTCCACTATCTGCAGTACCGGGCTCTTCGGTAAGAATGGCTCTCTAGGATCCTCGTCCATCTCCATGACCTGAAACTCGATGATAAAAGAAAAGGTTTATATTTTATTCATCTATTTTTATCCTAGGAATCAATTAAGGTAGGTTAAGTAATACATATATAATCAATTAGTACTAAGTAACAAATAGTTAAGACCCAATTACTAGTAGCATCAGTAAGTACTATCATTCTTACGCTCGACTTTAAAGTAAAATTATTTTAGAAAGCGATTCACATATTTAAAAAAAAACTTTTAGGATAAAAATTTCAAGATAGTGGCAAAACTGCATTTTAAAGTTATGGCTTACCTAACCTGACTTGACATGACCTAAATTACAAGTTGCCAGAATGGATGCAGCTCAGCCTAATGTCGTAGCCTGAGCCATGATGCTGGTTTTCAGCTGTAACCGGTTTGGTGTACTACATAAATGTGTGTGAGCTATTAGAGTAAGATTCACGTTTAAAGGATATCGTCCGTTAAAAACTATCATTCGCTTGTTACGTAACCGCTCCCAGAGTGTAGCTCTGACAAGACGATTACACAACTCACAACAGTATCAGTGTATGTCCCTAAATGTGTGTATTATGAGAATATAAATCGCGTTTAAGGGATATTGTCCGATAAAAACGATTAAATCTCATGTTATGTAACCGCTCCCAGAGTGTAGCTCTGGCAAAACGATTACACAACTCACAATAGTATCAGTGTATGTCCCTAAATGTGTGTATTATGAGAATATAAATCGCGTTTAAGGGATATTGTCCGATAAAAATGATTAAATCTCATGTTATGTAACCGCCCCCAGAGTGTAGCTCTGGCAAAACGATTACACAACTCACAATAGTATCAGTGTATGTCCCTAAATGTGTGTATTATGAGAATATAAATCGCGTTTAAGGGATATTGTCCGATAAAAACAATTAAATCTCCTGTTATGTAACCGCTCCACGAGTGTAGCTCTGTCAAAACGATTACACAACCAAAATCTAAAACGCTTCCACGTTTTCCGCAGTCATTTTAATGTATATTAACGGGGAAAGAATAAGGAGAAAAAGGGAAAATAAAAAAAAAAGAAAAAAAAATTACATACCTTTTGTGGGCTTGTAGTTTCCGATCCCACTTCTGATGTTGAAACAATCCTTATGATATTCACTATTTGGTTTAACCGTTATTGGATGGAGATATACAAGTAAAACACTGTTTAAATTTTATAATTACTCTATTCTTGTTCGCACAGAATTTGGGCTTAGATTTTGCTAGCCTAGTGATCACTCGACAAGAATCGTTCCAAATGACGTGCTAGCCGTTATATAGAGAACTCCCTACCACAAGACTCCCTACTCGAGCTCCCTCTCTTCTTAAACCGGAACAAGTGTTGCCATTTTAATGAAGTTCTCCCGAATTGAGGGGTCCGATTAAATAGTGAATGTTACACTATGATATCGGTTGGCGTGTTGTCAAACGCCCCTTCGATATCGAGAAAAGCACACAGAGCTATTTCCTTGTCTTCTATGGCTTTCTCCAAAGTGTCTACCAGGTCAGAAAGTGCCGTTTCAGTGGACTTTCCTTTTTGGTGGGCATGTTGCCTTACATGCAGAGGTTTGGGCCCTAGGTGGGCCTCTCTGATGTAAGAGTCAATCACCTTCTCCATAGTTTTGAGTAAGAAGGACATGAGACTAATAGGTCTGTAGGATTTGGGCTGGGATTTATCCTTATCCCCTCCTTTGGGTATAAAAGTGACCCTGACCTTAGTCCACGCTGACGGTATGTAGCCCCATGCGAGGCTGGCTCTATAAATTTTTATCAGCGTCGGAAGTATCACCTCTTCCCCTTTTTGAAGTAATGCAGGGAAGATGCCATCTAGACCGCCCGATTTGAATGGCTTAAAGCTGTTGATAGCCCATTTCACTCGGGCGGGCCTTATGATACTTGAGGCAAGTTTCCAGTCCTCTACCTTTGGCCTTTTGGCTTGAGGTGTCCGGGCCTGGAGTTTGCCTCCATCTTGAATGCAGACCGAGTCGGGGAAGTGCACTTCGGCAAGGCGCCTTAATGTTTCTTCCGGTGACTTCGTGTAGGACCCATCTGCCTTCTTTAAAAGGCATAGATGGGAGTCAGGGGCTTTTGATAGGATCTTGTGGATCCGTGGTGCCTGCGCAGTGCTTGCGATCTCTTCGCAGAATTTGCGCCAGGATTTCCTTCTAGCCTTCCTGACTTCTTTCTTGAATTTTGTGAGCGTTTGCCTGTAAACATCCCAGCTCTTGTCCTTTTTGGCCCTGTTGAAAGAGGACGGGGAAGTACTAAAGCGTAATGGTTTGAATAGTTTTTTTTTCAATGTTTAACATGGGTATATTATTGGTATATTAATATCCGTTAGATATTATATTAGTTTTTAAGTATGTAACAGGGTATAAGCCTTGAGTCTAGTATTTGACGCACGTTAGATGGGGATAAGCGTGAGATCGAGCTACCTACATTACGATGCGAAAAATCGAAAAATGGTTCCGCGGCCATTTTAACCACTTTTTATTTTTATTTTATTTTATTATAAGATGGGTTAACTCTTGACCTCAATTTTGACCATAAGATGAGGTCGACGATTGAGCGAGTTAACCCAGAAAATGCCTATAAAGGCACTGGTACTCCCACGCACCGACGGAACACAGCAAGCTGTTTGGCGTCAGACTTCGGTAGGAGGGTGGTCGCGAACCAGACGGCCCTGTACAGAGCCTACCACACCGCATGAGACTAGAACGACACCTCAGATTCAGAAAAAAATGAAGTGTCGTTGCCTGGGTGATCCACTAGGAGGCAGGTCTCATTTGTGTTTCCTTAGTCGCCTCTTACGACACCCACGGAAAGAGATGGGACGGTGTTATTCTCAACCGATCACCACTTAAATTCGAAACCGTAATAAGATCACAATGTCCAAATCATAGTGATGACCTGTTGATTAAGTGATAAGAAGAGTTACCAATATTGGTCTTCAAAAGAGGGCTGTGTGATAGTGTGTAGCAAGTTTAAGATTAAGACTTTAAATCCACATTTTCACTTTGTTAAGTCTGATTGACCAGTCCCGACGAAAACACAATATTGCACTATCAATACAACGCTTTTATAGATTTTCTTTTTTTTAATGTTAGAATGGGCCTTAACTTAGGGAAACAACCGCCTGAAAAAAACCGGCTCCAATAATTGTGCTATGTCCTGACGGGGTTGGTAGCTCTGTGGTATTTTGCGTATTCGACAACTGCGTTACGCAATCTGACAAAACGGGCATGCTATCATTGCCAAGATTCTCTTAAATGCGCAACAGGAGTAATATGGGTTGATGAACCGCTTCGATAACTAAGAATGTCTTGTGCTACCAATTTGTTGGTGCTTATATTGAAAAAAAGTTGTCTACACTGCCTTATAGTTTTATACTCGTATATCTTTTTAAAAAAAAGCGGTAGTATTATTTTTTTTTTTTTTATAAAAAAGTCAAAACATACATTTTATTACTCTAGGTTTCGATAAGCCCTAGCGGGTTTGTCTCGAAACGAGTTCGTGGACATAATTAATATGACTTATCATAAGACAGTCGTTGACCATTGAAGCCATTGTATTCCACAATCCGGGCGAGGTAGTCTGCAAATACGAGTAAGATTTTAATTTTCTGCATTTTTGCCGTTTGTGGAATGCAATGACTTGCAAGTATTGCTATGATAACTTTTATTAAGTGGTGGCATCGGTTGCACATGTTTTCATCGCTCGCCGCGCACGGTATATATAAACTAGGTTGCGCATGCGACGAGCGATGATTAGAGCCTTGTTACAATTGTCGCCTACACGCAATTCTCCGAGCCGCCGAGTTGTAATTTGAATGCAGGTGGGGATTTTTACGTATACAGAATGATCAATGCATATTAATAGTTTTCTTTAATTTAATTTACATACACCTATATAGGTATTCATACGCAGTTATACAAAATAAGTATATTCGATCTTAAGTACTAATATTAAACAAATACATATAAAATACATATACATACATACTTAAAATGATTTATGAAGTTAAGGTTTCAATGAAGTATACTTTTTTAACAAACTTTTTTTATTTTTTCCATGAAGTGTTTCCCTTAATTCGAGTGGTAATTCATTATAAAGTCGAGGCACTATGTAGGCTGTTGTTCTCTCACCGTATTTATTATTGCTTATAGTTGTTATTACCTTTTTCTGTGTCATTTTTCGTAGTTGTATCTTTGATTGTATCGGTTTAAGTATTTCGGCATTTAAAATATTTTCCTCCAGGATTAGGTATTTAATTTTAACATGTATTGGTAGTACTTTGCAAAAATCAAAGAGTTTGATGTGGTTATCTTTAAACTTGTTTTTTATTTTATTTGGGACCATTTGTTTTAGTAGTCGTAGTTGTAAATTGAACACTTTATCCAAGTAGGTTTTGAAAGTTCTGCCGTAACTGGTGAGCCCGTATGTTATAAGTGATTCGACCAGAGAATTGTACAAATTAAGTAATATTTTGAAAGGCACTTTATATTTAATAATGTAAAACTTAGTTAGAATGGCTCTCAATTTCTCACACAAAAGATCGATATGTGGACCCCAATTGAACCGTTCATCTAATATGACCCCAAGATAAGTAGCTTGGTTTGTTTGTTGTATCGTAGGGCATGTACAAGATGAGGTAGAACAGTTTCGTACGTGTAAACATTTATGATTATGTGCCACAAGTTTTATGTCTGTCACTGTGTTTGTACGTCCAGAGGATATATGTAGAAGCTGAGTTTTTTGCGCGTTCAACACAAGTCCTGCATCATGAGACCATTTACTAAGAGCCGTAAAGTCAACTTGCAATTTTTGGAGGGCTGCGTTTAGGTTTTTATCAGACGCAACCAGACACGTGTCATCGGCATATTGATAGATCGAGCAGTTTTTGACAACGTTACCGGCATCGTTTACGTATGTTAAATAATGCAATGGCCCTAGTACCGATCCCTGAGCTGTCCCTATTGACACAACAGTTTCGTCGCTAAGTGTATTTCCAATTTTAACCTTATAAGTTCTGTCAACAAGATAATCTTTGCACCAGTTTAGTAGCGGCCCTCTTACTCCAGTGTTATCTAGCTTCTCAATGAGAAGATCGTGTTTTAAAGTGTCGAAGGCTTTGCTGTAATCAATCAGCACAAGGAGGACATGTTCTTTATTGTTCAATTTAGCGTTCACTTCATCAGTAAATTTTGAAAGTAACAGTGACGTACTTTTTTTCGGTCGAAATCCAAATTGTCTGTCTGTTAGTATGTTGTTTATGTCATAGAAATCGTGTATTAATTTTGCTATATATTTTTCAAATATTTTATCAATTATGGGAAGAATAGTTATGGGTCTATAGTTTTCATATTTATCTGTTTGTCCTTTTTTGTGAATAGGTCTGACTATGCCAGTTTTTAGTTCCTTAGGATATGACCCTTTTGTTACGCTTTTGTTTATTAGGTTAGCTACTGATTTCGCCACATATCTACTGGCGAGTTTTATATCTATCGGGCGGATGCTATCACAGCCAGGACCTTTATGCAAATCGATGTTATTAATGATTGTTCTAATATTTGATTCGGTAGCTTTTTTGTAATGAATGGACTTGTTTATGTGGTTCAAATATTCAGATTTATTTAGTAATACCTTGTCGCATTGAGGTACTACCTCAATTACTGAATTTTTAAATGATTTTGCAAAGTTATTAACTATGTTTTTTTCGTATGACTTATTAAATGCCTTATATATGGTATCCTCAATAGTGCTTTTAGTTCTGCCTGTTAGTTCGTTCAAAATTTGCCAAAGGTGTCTAGGATTATTTTTGCAGTCGTATATTTGTTTATTCCTAAATTTGTTTTTAGATTTCTCTATTGCTTTGTGAAGTTTATTTCTTTCATAATTATATTATATTCTTAATATTTTATTTGTAGGATCTTTTATACATTGTAAATACAATTTATCAATTTCTTTACATTTATATTTAATTTTTTTAGTAACCCATTTTTCTTTATTTCTTTTAGGTCTTAAGGATATTTTTAATTCTTTGGTATATCTCTCGTATGCATCTAAGAAACTCTTTTTTATAAAGTTATATATTTCTATTGGACAGTCCATGTCGTCAGTTAGGTGCCATTGTACATTTTTAAGTCGCTCGAAAATAAGTTGCGTGTCTAAAATTGTAATCATTTTTGAACCATCCTGTATACGTGGTAGGCCTGAGAAAGTCATAGCAATCATACGATGGTCTGCCAGTACAGTACCGAGCGCACCGGAGTAAAGGTCCTCTCTGTGGTTTCGCACAAATGCGTGGTCGATACAAGATCGAGTTATTTTTCCATTATGTTCTTCGATTCTGGTATAATCAGAGATTCCACAAAGAAGACCTCGCTCCGACAGAACGCTCAAGTATCTGTCTTTGATATTGTTATCAGTTTTTATATCTATGTTTATGTCGCCTATAAGGATGAAGTTATGCTGACAATCGTATCGTTTTAGAATATGTGTTAAATCGGTTGTTAAAAATAAGTGCTTGTTTTTACAAGGTGGCTTATACAGTGCACACAAAGTTATTTCAAAATTATTTGGGGTTGTTATCGTTCCAATTAAGTTCTCGCAGTATAATGTGTTATATGTGTCTATTTTAAAGTTGTGGTTTTGTTGCACATAAATAATTATTCCTCCTCCGCGTTGCTTTTTTCGCAACTTTGTATGCATTGTATAACCTCGCAGGTTAAACATCGAGCTTATGCCATCTGTGATATTAGCTTCAGTAACGACAATAACATCAATTTTATTTCTAAAATTATTTATATGACATTCTAATTTCGAAAAGTTTTTCAACATAGACCTAATATTTATATGAATACAAGTGAAGTTGGTACGATTGGTAGGAATATTGGATAGAAAGTTAGTTAAGTCAGTACAGTTAAATAATTCTGTAAGATTTACATCAGAGGAAGCCATTTTGAATTTTAGATTGATATGCTAGTTATGTAGGTAAAATAGTAAAATAATTAAGGTAGGCTTTTAATGTCTTCTTCAAACCTGATAATGTGTATTTTGCTGTTTTCGTCCTTGCGTATCATTATTTTACCTTCGCGATTCGCCCAAATAAATTTGTATTTTCCAAAAAGTTCAGTTTTAGCTTGGTATAGGAGGGTTTTGTTGTATGTAGTAAGCGAGTATCTCACTAATATTTTATCGCTTTCCTGTTCTTTGTTAGGTATTTGATTGATTGTACTAATTTCAGTCTTTGTAGTTAGATAAGTTTTAATTATTGTAATAAATGTTTTGTTAAGTTAACAAACTGTTATCTAACATTTTTTTCCATTGCGCAGAAGGAAAACGGATACTCAATAGTTAATCTACTCTGTAAATAATTATCGGTTGCAAGTTGAGGAAAATCGCAATTCTGTTCTTTTAAATACATTTTATAACACATTTGCTTGTAAAGTGTCTCTTATCTCACCAATTTCAATATCATATTGTATCTCATTACATTACGCACTTGTGCAATATCGCCTCGGCTGTAATTTTCAACTTACCGCACTTATATCATAAGTAGCATTCCGCTCGGGACTTCGTTCCCATGAGAATTCGGGAAAATCATGTACCCTATGTCCATCCCAGATTTCCGGATAATGTAGGATTCTAATGGTGAAAGAATTTTTCAAATCGGTCCAGTAGTTTCGGAGCCTATTCAATACAAACAAACAAACAATCAAATATTTCCTCTTTATAATATGTATAGATATAGATAGAGAGATAGATGTACTAAAATATGCCAGTAATAGCTTGTAATCTAATTACACGGTAGATGTGATTTCATTTTTGATAGGCTAGGCGACGAATGCTCAAAAAAGCTACAGAGGGAAATGCTTGAAACACAATTTTTGACTTCGTAACTTTATATGGACTAGTTAGGTGGTGTCAAAATTACGAAGGGTAATTTAATCTTATTAATTTTAAGCTAACTCGAGATGAGTACTACAGCAGGCCGAGTACGATAGTGACAGCACCGCGACAACACCGCGGTCCTATGTCAAAATGTCAACATTGACAACGCCTTAGGGCGAGCAAGCCTTTGCGCGGGTCCCTCGCGCAATCAAAGTGAAGTTTCAGCGTGAGCCGAGCGCGAGTTTGTCGTTATCGTGCTAGAGCTGCAGCATTGTCGCTAAGCGTATTAATAATACTTTTAACTGTTTCATGAAATTATCTATCTATGTTGTACTATCTATACTATAGGCATTTTTCTGGGTTAACTCGCTCCATCGTCGACCTCATCTTTGACAAGATTGAGGTCAAGAGTTAACCCATCTTTAATAAAAAATAATAATAATCCTATAATAATATTATAAAGAAGAAAAATTTGATTGTTTGTTTGTTTGCATTGAATAGGCTCCAAAAATACTGAATATACGCTAACAACTAGCCGCCCTAGAATCGGTGGATCGCAGAGCCAGGAGGCTCATTGGTAAACAGTAAACTCTACGTAAACTCCAAAGTCTGGCTCATATTAAACGCAAAGTTTGCCTACGTAGTGATGTACTTCGGGGAGTGTGCTCAAGAGCTGCACGAGCTCATTCCACCTGCCCCTTTCTTCTACCAAACATCCAGACGCCGGCGCCAGGTACCACCTTACCTTGTCGAGATTCCTCGGATCCGTACTGAACGCTTCTCTTCATCTTTTATATTGCGCACCGCTAAGGAATGGAATTCTCTGCTTGTTTTCCGGGCACATACTTATAACCCGAATTTCTTTAAAGTTCCAGTGAATAGGCATCTTCTGGATGAGCTTGCTACATCCTCGACCACATCTCCGCCCCTGGGCTAGATTGTGGTCTTTAAAATAAAAAAAGGCTACATAATTTTCCCGAATCCCACGGGAACGAAGTCCTGGGTGGAATGCTGTAAGTTATAAGTATAAAGCCATACATGTTTATTTACCGAGTCTTCTTCTTCTGTCGTGTAGATATAGTCAAGTGTGTGGCGAACTTGGCTAACCCTGGTGTCAGAGTGGTGGTGGTGATTTACCGAGTGTTAGAGTACTTTTTAACTGTACAAAATTTTTTTGATAAGCCCGCCAAACATCATTTCCCTCTATGTTTCCGAAAGTAACCACGCATTCATGCATTTAACGCGCAGACCCGCCGCGGCGCGCGCACGCTGTACACGAGCACGCGGCGCATTTTAGCTACGTGGATTAGATCAAAATCTAATTTGTGCCTTAATGTTATATCCACTGAGTGGATAATCACCTGGCGTTTGTCGTATTCGTGTGAAGCGTGTTCGTGGGTTGCAGTGGATACAATCACACATTCATTTTCATGCAAAGCGAAGCATAATTAAATCACGTGGGCCAGGCCACGGTGGGTCTGGGGCTATAATTCCATGTAAGCCATGTAACGGAAGACCGACAAAAATAGATACCCATAGAGTTGTCAACAAACTCCGTCACATCGTAATTCATAAACTATGTATTAGAGTAGTGTTCTTTAAATGTCCAAATCAGAGGCGGCCTTAGGGGGTGGCGAACAGGGCAATCGCCCAGGGCCTCGCTCTTGCAGGGGCCTCGCGCAACAACCCAAGCAAATTTTATTAAATTACTAGCTTTACGCTCGGGACTTCGTTCCCGTGGGAATTTCGGAAAATTATGTAGCCTATGTGTTAATCCCTGGTATCAGCTATCTCCATACCAAATTTGATCAAAACCGATCTTGAGTTATAAGTGGTGTAACTAACACGACTTTGTTTTATATATTTACTAGCTTTTTGCCCGGGACTTCGTTCCCGTGGGAATTTCCCCGTCAATTTTCCAATGTTTTTAATAGTTATTCTGCTATTCGGGACGGAGAGAAATACAACAAATCAAAAACCATGGAAATCGGTCCAGCCGTTCTCGAGTTGTAGTGTTGTAACAAACATGACTTTCTTTTATATATATATATATATATACCTATAGATATAGATATATAGATAGATAGATTTAAAATGTTGGATTTTGATTTTTAATTATTTATTAAGGTTATAACATCACGGTTAATTAAAATAAAGTTAGTTAACTAGTTGATTGTTGATAAGGGCTCCCGTTTCCGCATTTAGTCTATAAGATGACCCTTTATGCGTGTGGGTCGGTTGCTATTCCATTCCAGTCACCTCATCTCCGACCAGAAGCTCAGTATCCTCCTGGGGAATCCACAGGCTTCACGAAGCGACCTAATTCCTGCTAGGATTTTTGCCCATTGGTCCGCCACTTCCACGCATTCCAGGATTACGTGGGCGACTGTTTCATCAGCCTCTAGGCAGTCCCTGCAAAGGGGGCTGTGGGTAGCGTTAAAAACGAAAAGGTGCTTGTTTAAAGCACAGTGGCCCGTGAGGGTAGCCACCATTATTCGTAAGTTACTTCTATTTAGGCCGAGCAGTCTTCGCGTCATGCGCGGGGTAGGTCCGGTTAGGGCCTCCTTTGACTGCTGACAGGTGGTTAAGTGATATGGGCTCCCATTCTCGCATTTAGGCTCTTAAGTGGCCCATTATGCGTGTGGGTTAGTGGCTATTCCAGCCACTTCAGCTCCGTCCAGAAGCTCAGAATCCTCCTGGGGATTTCGCAGGCTTCGCGGAGCGACCTAATATCTGCAAGGATTTTTGCCCGGTGTTCTGCCACTCCCATACAGTCCAGGATTACATGGGCGACCGTTTCATCAGCCTCTAGGCAGCCCCTGCAGAGGGGGCTATCGGTGACGCTTAATACGAATAGGTGCTTGTTCAAAGCTGGGTACCCACCCCGTAAAGCGCACTACACACCAAAGCCGCCGACCCGGCGACTTTTGTCGGCGGGTAGGCCGCCGGCACGATTATCACTAGAAACGTGCCCGGCGGCCTACCCGCCGACAAAAGTCGCCGGGTCGGCGGCTTTGGTGTGTAGTGCGCTTAAGGGTACCCACCATTATTCGTAGGTTATCTCCTGTAAAGGCTTCCTTCGACTGCCGACAAGTGGTTACATTTTCCCACCTGTCTTTGTGTTGCATAAGGGTGCGTGCTCGGATCCAGGTCCGGACTTGGCTAAATGGAATCGGGATAATTGGCACAGGGCCTGCCAAGATGGTGTCTGATCCCTTCCTAGCCAATTCATCTGCCGCATCATTACCCATGGAACCGCTATGCCCCTTAAACCATTGCAGGACGACCCTGTTGGCTGATGATACTTTGCTAAGCGCTTGATGGCATCAAGTAACTAATTCATTAATTTAAAACATAATTGAAAAATTCATTATGTAAGTAGTATCTTGAAAATCGGTTTGATATGCGAAGAAGATCACACTTGAAGATCGATTTTTTAATCGCATAGCATTTGGGTCAGGTCGGGAGTCGGGACATAATGTTCTGCTCGTCTATCTTTCAGCCCTTGCTATTCTTTTAATCGAAAATGACGATTATCGTGTTTTAATTAAAGATTTTAGTCTTAGTGTTTTAATTAAAGAAAAGCCGCAAACATCTCTGTATTTGTTAATTTTGTAAATTTTTCAATGTAAAATATTTTAAAACTCAAATTTTATTTATTTGTATAACTTTAGCATTTCTCGTCAAACATGACAAAATTGATAAACCAAACAACCAGACTTACTTTCGCATCACATACTTTTCACGAAGGACAAAGGGCCTCGCAAAGTCCTGCCGCCCGGGGCCTCGCAATGGGTAAGGCCGCCTCTGGTCCAAATAGCTTTTAAAAGCCCTACTATTATTTTACTTTAAAATTTTATTTTACATTAAAAAGTTTCAAGCTGGCGAGTTTTTTTGTGTTTACTTTAAGTTTCGACTTCGAAACATTGAAGTATTATGTACTAGCGTACTAGAAAAGTCAGCGCGAACAAGATCTTTGCAACATGCGCGGCAGTGCGGGGCGCGCGGGGGCGGCTAATGATTCATAGATGCGACGTCACCGTTATAGAGGCGACACTTTGTTTATATTCTGCCTATTTCATTGGGTACCTCTTACGTGCACATTATTTGACTAACAATTTTAATATAATATTTATTTTTGGTATAAACTGACTTTACTCTGTGGAAAAAACAATATTTGGCATAAATACCTATACTAACTGGTTCAGTCAGGGTCATGGGAAGTTTCATTCCTTACAAATAGTGCCTTAACTATTTTCAATTAATAACCACAGTTTCTTCTTTTCTAAATGTGGAAGATTATTATTTTCCACTATAAAAATAAACGTCAGCTTATACTATATAATGTACCTACACTGTTACACATCCAATGTCACTTCTCATATTTTTAGTCTATGACAAATGACGCAAAATGACATCCACAAAATATTTTGCTCGAATTAAGTTTTAAAAACGATTATCTAGTTAGTTACTGATGGAAAGTTGTTCCTTTGCATTTTGACGTGTTACTCGAATTATTAGTGCAATATCGTAAAACACACGAAGGCATATTTATTGAGTTATCATGGGTTGTTGCTTTAAAACACACAAGACCTAAACGCTCAAGAGCGAGCAAGCGACTGAGCGGCGTCTTCTCTATACGTAGTAGTAATAGCTCAATGCTTCGAAAAGGCTAGGTCAGTAGGTCAAAATAACGAATATGTAGTAAAACTCCCACCGCCGTCGTCGTCGCTGACTTCGAGACCGATATACTTCGTCACCGTCGTTGTACTGGTTTCAGGATGTGAACCTTAATCTTAAAGGCATGCATGCAGGCAGGACTTCAGGGGAGGGATTACTCACTGGATAATTTTTGGATTTAATAAATCAATACTTGGTTACAAGATGACGAAGATGATGGTACATCAGAGTCGGGATCACAAAGTAGAATCCTTTGCTAAGGAACACAGTTCCTCTTTTATACTTACACCAGTTGACCAATACGTGTTCAAAGTCACGTATGAGTCCCTCTCAAAAAAGTGGCACCGTAACCTGCCGTACAGTTTTTGATTAGAAAAGTATGAATTTTTGAGTTTTGTAAACTAAATGTTATATTAAAATGTTGTATCGAGTCTTATTACATAGAGGCCAGCTATTTTAACGGCAATAAAATGAATATTTCTTGAACAGTAAGAGTTTGTAACACCAGTTTCCCATCAACCTGCCGTGTCCTAACGCGACTTACATCGATTTAAAATCAATTTGACTGAATTAATAAAGTGATTTCTTTTGTTCTGTCCACTTTAATTGAAAGATAGTGAACTAAACATTGTCGTTTTGTAAATTATGGCTCATATTTATAAGTAAGTACTAAATTAACTTAAGTTAAACTTTGTCCGGCGTTATTTTGTCATCAACCTGTGGCCGTAAACACACACGCGTACCACTCACACTATTGCAATTTGAACCACTCTCCTCCCATGTAACAACGCACTCAGTCACTGACTACGCATCAAAGGTGAAATACATGTCCGTTGTTGCCAAATTTTCAAGCTATCAGCGACGATCTATCTGGATCTGGGTTTTGTAACAGGTATGTTATATTTATCCTGTGCACGATATTTCTTCAAATTGAATCGTTTATTTAATGTGAATAATTTGTATTCCTTCTTCAATTAGCCTATTTTTAGATAACGGTTTCTCCAGCTCAGTACAACAAAGCGTTTAATAATAATAATTATTTTTCGGCTGATTCTCATTATTCTGTGCCTATTTAACCTGCCTTATTATGACAGGTGAAAGAGAAACTAGACAGGTGAATGAGAAACTAGTCAGATTACTATGAGAGTTGTTGATATTCATTGTTATTTAGTACTGTCGAGTATGTTAACCAAATACCTAAACTTATTGATCAAATTACATACACTAAAAGTTTTTTTATTCAGTATAAAAACGTTCTTCCTTAAAATAATAGTTTATTTCATTTTGTATATAAAGGAGACGGCGGGTGCGCATCCAGTGTTGTAAAGGTTGTGTTATATGTCATTTTAAAGGCCATAACAATAGCTTCATTTTATGCTATGACCCCAAGAACGAAACTTGTGCAGAGAATGAGCTATGAATCGGATACAGTCGTATACAGAATATATTTTTATTATTACACTTTTATCCGCCAGCAGTGGTTTATAAAGATTGTTACCAATTTTATTCTAAACTAGAAATAGATTTTTTTAAGCCAATCATGGGTGCCGGACAGGAACAGAAGACACTCGGGTTATTATGGGACCCCGAGAACGACAAGTTACGGTTCAACACTTCTCTCAACAGAGTCCACAAAGAAGTCAGAGAAACCACACGCCCTCCGACCAAAAGGGAAGCACTTAGCGCAGTCATGAGTGTTTACGACCCACTTGGACTACTCAGCTGCTACACCATAACAGCAAAGATTGGGCTACAGAATCTATGGAGCCAGAAGATGGAATAGGACGAACCAGTTCATGTTTTCTGCGACGCCAGACAAGACGCCTACGCTGCAGCAGCCTACTGGAGACTCGAGCAAGAGGAGGGAGAGGTCAAAGTCGTGTTGGTGGCAGCCAAAGCCAAGGTTGCACCACTCAAGGCGCTAACCATACCCCACATGGAGTTGCAAGCAGCACTCATCGGAGCCAGATTGGACAGTGATATATTGGACAGCGTGATATATTGGACTGATGTCCAGATAGTGCTGCATTGGATCCGCAACAACAATCGGCGCTAGACACCCTACGTGGCGCACCAACTTGGAGAGATAACTGAACTCACCTCCGTCCACCAATAGAGATGGGTACCCACGAAGAGCAACGTAGCCGACCTAGCAACCCGAGCAGGCTACGTACCTGAAAATGAAGAAGACCCCTGGTTCAACGGTCCGGAAGTTTTGAAGATGCCAACGAGTGAGTGGCCCTAGAATGTACCAAGCCATGGAGAAGAAATCGAGCAAGTTGCCCTCCACCTGGTAGAGCCTGAAGCGACATACCTACCTGATATCAAGTGCTTCTCAAGTTACGAACGCTTAATAAGGACAATGGCAAGAATGTTCCTCTTCATAGATCAATGAAGAGGAAATAAGAAGGATTTGGAAGTGGACCATCTTAAGAAGGTTGAAGATGAATGGATGAAGAAAGTACAACGAGATGACTTTGCACAGGAAATAGAAATGCTGAAGAAGAGCAAATGATTACTACGGGCCAGTCTACTTCACTTACTTGACCCGATGATGAGAGATGGGTTACTACGGCTTTACGGAAGAATAGGAGCAGCCCCAGGACTAGCTGACAAATACTGGAGGCGCTAGCTGAAGGAGTACCTGCCCACACTGATTGGTGTCTCAAGGAGACGCATCGCAGCCTCACCAGCCA
Organism: Aproaerema taeniolella; assembly: GCA_949987775.1. NCBI lineage: Eukaryota > Metazoa > Arthropoda > Insecta > Lepidoptera > Gelechiidae > Aproaerema > Aproaerema taeniolella. The sequence continues at coordinate 12,892,363 of OX465254.1, forward strand.
CTTAAGGAAGGACCCTTCCGCCGAAGTCCAGCGCCAAGCAGACTTGCTAGCCACATCTGCGTTCCGCTGGTGCACGGAAGTGCCAGTGCCATTGGGGAAATAAGGAAGAAGTCAGTTGCGCAGTTTAAGACCGGTCTCGACTGATGGGCAATACTGTCCTGGGCAACTCATCTTGGAGGGTAGCGGGATTTTAAGCACAGTCTCCCGCCGTAGGCTGACCGCAGTCTATTCACGTCTAGACTCATAGCTATTGACGCTGGAGTTCCTCAGGGGTCCGTACTCTCTGCGACTCGTTTCCTGCTGCACATCAACGACATGCTTATGCCTGGAGTTGTTGCGTATGTCCAATGCAGGAGAAGGCGGGGATAAAATTCGATCTGAGAGTGAAGTAATGTTAGAGCGAGTGAACTCAATCTTAAGTCTTGTCTCCCTATGGGGAGACATTAATCTGGTTAGTTTCAACGCCACCAAAACACAAGCGTGTCTGTTTTCCGCGAAACGGAGTCCTTTTGATCTGACTCCTACTTCTGAAGTACATCTGTACCTGTCACTGATGAGCTTCAACTCCTCGGCATGAAGTTATCTGCCAACCTTATCTTCGGCACATCCATCGAATCCAAAGCTCAAACTGCAACCAAAAAGCTAGGCATCCTTAATAAGGTCAAGCGATACTTCTCGCCTGACCAACTCCTAACCCTTTATAAGGCGCAGGTCCGGTCGTGCATGGAGTATTGTAGCCACCTTTGTGATGGTTCGGCCAAATATCACCTAGCCGCCCTGGAACCGGTGGATCGCAGAGCCAGGAGGCTCATTGGTGACAAAAAGCTAGTAAACAGTAAACTCCAAAGCCTGACTCATAGGCGCAAATAGCTTGCCTGTGTGTTTTTTACAAGATGTACTTCGGGGAGTGTGCTCATGAGCTACACGAGATCATTCCGCCTGCCCCTTTCTTCTACCGGACGTTCAGCCAGACGCACCGCTGGGTACCACCCTTACCTTGTGGAGAATCCCCGGATCCGTACTGAGCGCTACTCTTCAACTTTGTATTCTCTGCCTGCGTCTGTATGTCCAGGCACATATGACCCGCATCTCTTTAAAGTTCGAGTGAATAGGCATTCTGGTGAGCTTGCTATATCCTCGATCACATTTCTGCTTCTGGACTAGATTGTGGTCAAAAGCAAACTCATTAACTATAAAAAAAGGAGTTGTGGTCATAGTCGTCGACCCCTCACTACCCAGGAACACATGGCCTAAAGGCGTCATAGAGAAGGTTTATCCGGGTCCAGATGGTTACACACGCAGCGCCGACGTCCGCACGCAAGGAGGGATCTTCAGGAGGCCTACGTCGAAGCTGGCAGTGCTACAGAAGGACAAGCCCGCTGTCAACCCATAGAAGGCTACGTCAAGACTTCGCCGGGGGGAGGATGTAAAAGACAGTGGAGGAAAAATCGTAGTATATAAGAACAATTTTTTTTTATCTAGCCTACAAGATCCCACTGCTAAGAACAATTACGTAGTAATATTGTAAAATTAGGTATTAAGTTTTAAATCTAGGGCATAAATATAATAATCATAGCATTTGTAGTTTATTGCCTATTCTTAGTATAGAATCACATTAACCTGTGCCCGTTTCTCAGTTAACCTGTATGATACCTCATTCACCTGTCCACCTATTTTTTCTGCGTACTCTCAAAGGCACAATTCTTTAAAAAACCTGTTCCCTCTTACATATTTATATTTAAGAGGGGGAATACATTTTTTTTATATTTTCAAATACGTTGTTCTCACACTTTTTTGAAAATGTGTAAAAAAATTCAGGCGGTGCCACTTTTTTGAGAGGGACCCGTATCTTAAAAATGCTAATCCATAACAGTTGTAAACTTAAAGAGTCATAAATATTTGAAAGCACATATTACAATGTTGCAAGCATAACTAATTGAATATTTTCTTAAGAAACACGATCACCTTACAATGTTTGTTGTAAGTTGAACGAATTTAATGTTGGGGGCGTTGAATTAAACACTGCAAAGCTGATATTACATATTATATATATTAAGTTTAACGCGACATACTAAAGGCGACTACAGCACCTAAATTACGATTCTATGATGCGTAGATAAGCATGACGTACTTACTGCATTAAATCGAAGAAAAAATACAACGGTAATATTCAGGATATAAACTAGATAAGTAGTTTGCTGAAAACATGATTCAGCATCAGCACTTTTGGTTCGTTAGAAAAAGCTCACAAAGTCTAATAAAAATATTGAGTATCTTTTCTTTACGATTTGGAGCTCACTGTCGACTTTAAGGAGTCGACAGAGAGCTCCAAATCGTATGTGTAAATACTGTAAAGGAGAGGACTAAGGACTGAACCCTGAGGAAGACCTTTCCAGAGGATTCTCGGGGGAAGCAGACAATTTTGTGAGGAAATCAAGATGGAACGGGAAGAAAAGAGGTTGAAAATGAAATTAACCATCTTCACAGGGACACTCAGCTGTAGCATTTTCTGCCTGAGAACCGGAAGAAGGACATTATCATATGCGGATGAGATGTCTAGGAATACTCCAATCAAAGACTCTCCCTTAGAGAGAGCAATGCGTATATCGGTCACGAGTGTACCAACTCTATCGATCGTGCTCAATCCCTTTCGGAAGCCGAATTGACTTTTGGCAAGGATGTCTCTGCTCTCCACAAACCACTCAAGTCGATTTTTTATCAAGTGTTCCAGGATTTTACTCATAATACAAGATAGAGCAATCAATCGGTAGCTTTGAGCGTCACTGCTAGGCTTTGCTGGTTTCAAAATGGGGACTATAATTTGCGACTTCCATTCATCGGGGGGAGAACCTAAAGAAAAGATTGTGTTGATTATATTTAAGAATTTATATTTAGAAGAATCGCTACATTTAGTAATAAAAGAATAAGGGATTCCGTCTACCCCCGGGGATGAATCCTTCAGGGAATCTAAAACCACAGAAAATTCCTCCTTGGTGAAAGGAACATCAAAAGGGTCCATTGATTCTGTGGATGGAAAGTAAGAGGATTCAAAGGCGGTTGCAAAGGTGCAAAGGGCGGGGCTAGTCGGTTACAGAATTGCTCGATCCAAACAGAAACATCGTTTGAGGAAATGTTATGGTCTGTAGTGACAGATCCCCGGAATCTCCTAATGTTCTTCCAAACTAGGGAAGGACGGGTTCTCGGAGAAAGAGACTCGCAGAACATATTTCAGCCCGCCTTTTTCCGTTCAGAGAAGAGCCTGACTGCTTTCGCCGCAACTTCCTTGTAAGCCAAGTAATTTTCGACAGTCATAGAAGATGAGAACTTCTTTTCAGCTTCTTTACGCTGTTTGCATATAGAGGAGCAATCTGAATCCCACCAAGGAAGTAATGGAATTTTACCTCTGGCAATGTTTTTCACCGGGATTGATTTATCCGCAGCTTAAAATCAACATAAACCTCGCAAGGCATTTTTAAAATAAACATAAACCTCGTGGATGTTATCATTGGTAACAGTTGGGAATTGGTTAGGAGCTCATCAATGGACCGAGAGAATAAAGACCAATCAGCTTTGGCCAGATTATACTTAAGGCGTGGGTTACGCGGAGGCAATATGGAGGGACAACATAATGGGGAAATGGTCACTACCAAATGTATTAGGGAGGGTATTCCAGGTAAGTCGTGAAGCAACTTCTGGAGAGGACAGGGACAAGCCTACGGCAGATTTTAGATTTTGGTGAGGAAGGACGCGACGGGTAGGGGAGCCGTCATTGAGGATGCACAAATTGTGATCATCAACGAGGTCCAAAAAAGGTGAAGAGATAGGGTCACACGATTGACAACCCCAGGAAGTGTGGTGGATGTTGAAATCCCCAAGGATAACAACAGGGTGTGAAAGAGAAGCAATAATGTTTTCTAGACTAGCTAGAACCGACCTATTGGGATTAGGGATATACACGGATAGGAACGATATATCCAAGGCTTTGACAGCTACAGCATTAAAGCTTTCACTGCCATGAGCAGGAATTGAGATTCAGGAAAAGGAAATGGATTTAAATACTAACAAACAACAACCATCATGTCCCGTACTCTTGTCGTCCCGGAGGCACGAGAAGCCAGACATCCTAAAGTGGGACTCCGGCCTCAGTTTTGTCTCCTGGACAGCAAAAATAAGGGGCTTATGTTTGTTTTAAAGATAAATCAGTTCAGATTTTTTGTGTCTAATGCTTCTACAATTCCATTGCATAATTTTGTTGTTAATGATATTAATCAGCTTGGTTAGTTTTTGGAAGAAATTGTTCGGTATTTCAACACCATCGTCCATCTTGGACATGATGCTGATGAGTGTGGAGAGGAGATTATCCAAAAGGGACTCATTGGGTGAGAAACCGGATGAGGGTGATGATAATGCACACCCATTCGGGAGGGTTGATTGTGGGGTAGCAAGTGTAGCAACTATGGTTCTATGGGCCCGTGTATCGTAGCCTGGACCAGAAGCTGGTGAGTGAGGACGCCGTAGACTCGAGATGGATTTTCTGTAAGAGGAAATTACAGGGGAAGGGCAACTGTATGACGAAGAGATTTGAGAAGGGATTGTATGAGGGGCTGATCGTTGTTACATTAAAAGTTGGTATGGTTGCTTCATACTTTGCAGGGGAAAGGGCTGGGGGTGGTCAAGGAAGGCATTAGCGGCAGCAGCAGACTTAAATTCAACCGAAACTCGGTTTCGACCAACACGCTTGACTCCGTCGATTACTACATTTCGGATATTATTTCTGAATAAGAAATGACCAAAAATGGGTCTAAGGGTGGTTCCAGCAGAAGCATCAGAGGTTGTTTTACTTATATGCACTAGGAACGGGGCAACATCGATATCTGAGTACATTGACTTTTTCTCACTGAAATCATGCGTGTAAGTATGGCGACGCCTGAGATGGGTTGGTTATTGTTTACTTAGGGGGAATAACGGTATCATTCTATTGTGGACGTTTTCTCGATAAAAGCGATGTCGGCAGATCATTTTCAAGGTCAAATCCAGAGAAAAGATTTTGAAAAATTACTTGATCACATGTCGGATCTGTATAACCTCCACCGGGGTCCGGCGGTTCGGCCATAATTATGGCCTCTAAATCTGGACAATAAATGAACTAACTTCAGTAAATATTACCTACACCAACACACAAAATAAGAGAAAGTCAACCACAATATACGACAAAAACAATAGAAACGGCAATACCACTTGTATCGTACACTCGACGTAAAAGCAGAGTCCCATCAAAACAAAGACCCGGAAAAGAACACGAAATCAACTCATATCAAAAACATCAAAAATTGAAACTGACAGTAACTTCCGTCAACCGTTCCAATTTTTCATCGTTGCCGGCTCCGGCAGCGGAGACACTTCCTATTATTAGCTTAGCCTGGCAACATTTAATAAAAAAAACAAGTGTCACTAAAATAAATCTACGTGTCTTTGGCGGGAACTCGGCGTGAGCGGTTGCTTTGTCAACTGAATTTTCGTTTTCGGCGTGAAAAAGTTGTTTAATGTGTAATAGTGATAGTGTATTATGCAGTAAATTGACTAGAATTCGCGTAGTGATGAAAAATTCAAGTGATAACAGTGTTTCTGCTCCGTTTGGTACCGACAAAGATCCTCGCGGTTGTGCTTCTCGCCGCCAGTTTTCGTAAAACAGACGCTATCCGGTTTTACGCAGAACATGAGGAGCTTAGGGCTTAGGTTAAGTTGAAGAAAGAAGATTTTTCATTGAAGACATGGCTGTATGGACATAGTTTCCTTTGCCTTTCCCGAAAGGGATAAATTTAACACAAAAAAAAAAAAACTACGTTTTTGTTGTCTACTTTTTCCTAAGTCTGTGAATTTATTACTAAATTTTCACATATTCCGATGATTGTAAGTCTTCGAAGACACAAGGAAATAGCTGTATGCAATATTCACAAGTCAAAGTCATAAAAATTCACAAAACATGGGAGAAAAAGGCGTCGTGAAATGAGCAGAAGTCGTTGTGGGAATTTTTATGAAAAATGTTATTAATTTGGTTGAGTAATCCTGTATGGTCCTGTTCAAACGGTAGCTATACGATGTGGTATGCAGCTCTGATACGGTTTATTCGACGGCGATTAGTCTTGGGGATTATATTCGCGTCGTCTTTGACATACTGCATCGTTAGTTTTTTACGAGAGGTTAGTGCCACTGCTGTCATGCACGCTTTGGTTTCAGTTATTCAATAATTATGTCATAATAAGGCACTTGTGGCTTTAGTATCCTGTTGTATGAAGGGAGTATTGTTGAGGAGGGAGAGGCAACCTTCCCTTAGAGGAGTACATTTAGTCAAAATTTATGAAGAGGGAAGGTTGTCTGGAAGAAATTGCTACCTAACCTGTCTAGTTGTATTCTATGTTTTATGTTCCGTTTGTTGTACTGTGTGCAAATAAAGTATGCTAGCTTTTTCACACGACTTCGCTCGCCCAAAAAACTTTTTTGTCACCCATCCATGTCATTCCTCTAAATCTTTGATTTGCGAAACATGTGTCCGGTTTATTGCTTCAAGGTATATCTTGACGAAGTTTCGAGGCAAAATGTCTAAAAAAATTGTTTTCTCCATGCAAATTTCGAACCCCCGTTTCACTCACTTAGAGGGTGAGTTTCGAAAAATCCTTTCTTAGTGCTCCCCTAGACCTCATAAGAAACCTACGTGCCAAATTTGGGATCTCTAGATCTAGCGGATTGGGCTGTGCGTTGATATATCTGTCAGTCAGTTTCTTTTATATATTTAGATAGATAATAGATTGTGTTGTATTGTATAATTTGTGTAATAATATGGACAAAATTGATATATCACAGGGCAGCCACAGAGGCAAGGTCTACCAGGACATATCAATAGAGAGGAAGCCGTTTGTATGGAGGACGCTACAGGAGCACAATGATACGAGTGACAGCCTTAAGTGCAGGAACTCTGTGCAAGGAAAACAGTTTGTTGTTGATGATAGAGGTAGGTGATTGATTAATTAATTACACTTCTCATTTCTTATTTATAACTAGGAGATACCGGGTACTTGACTGTTGTGGGAATTTTGTTAAATCTTTCCTTTTGTAAATACTAAGTGCGGAAAATGCCCGACTAACATAACATATAAATCGTATCTTGGAAAAAAACTCTTGCGCCAAATTTCTGCTTTGTAGATCCAAGGGTTTAGGCTGAGCTTTGATGAATCAGCGTGTAAGTCAGGTCTTAGAATTTTACATATTGTAAATAAGTATTAGGCAATTTTTTTTTGACAGGCTGTAGTTTTTTTTTTTAACTCGTCGCGCGCTTGTTTACGGCGTGTTCGATACAAATCCTGCACACACGGGTGTGCAAGAATCGCACGAGGGACAGTACACTTGGTACAGGTCCTTTTATCTATTTGTTTCATGGTGAATTCTATTCAGGCTAGGAGGTTGTGTATGGTACAGATTTATTCAGTCTCCTGAAGGTGTTTCAGCCTTTTGCTTTCATCAACAATGAGTCCAATACACTAGTTTTGAGGAAAATGTCTTGACTTTATTCAGGTTTTCAATCAATTCTGTATTTCTAAATGAAATAATTGTTCAATTTGTGTATCGTTAATTTTCTATCAATCAAATTGCATAATAAAGCCAGCTTACAGAATTCTGAGTGTTTATAGATGAAACATGGGTGTCAAAGTCAAAAAGAGCTTTATTTCATAGAACATTCAGGATAATACAATACCATAAACTTTATTGCACTCCAACACAGACAAGGTGCAGTTACATTTTATACAAAAGTTATGTCAGGGTACAAAAGGCCGCCCCATTGCTAAGAAGCAATATCTTATCGGCAATGTTTTGGTGTGGGTGTGGGATGTTAATATAATAAGTCAAAGTAGTGAATTTTATTAGCATTTTTAATTGTAATGGCATGTGGTAACAACCCATTCTAGCCTATGCCTAGAGTCTAGTACATACTGCTAACTTTACAGTTTCTCAGCTAGCACATGTTTTACTTTCTCTCCCAATGTAGCATGAATGTAGGTAATAAAAAAGTATCAAAATAATCAAACAACTTCTTTTTTAATGTTACAGGCTTTATTTGTCAAAGAGCACATCTTATGAGAAACGGGTGCTGCGATCCAGATGCAAACTCTTCTAAAAAATACAGTTGTGTTTCATGCAAAGAAAACAATTGTTGCATAGAATATGAACACTGCGTGTCTTGCTGCTTGGATCCTGGTAAGGTAAGTGTCTTTTTTATTGTTTTAAGTTGCTTTTGTAACTTAATTTTCACTCATCTGCATAATAAAGTCAAGATCACAATATTAAAGAAAAAGATACTAATACATCCATAGCTGTGATAGAAAATATATGCTTTTACATGTTTTCAAACTTGAAACCTAGAAGTTAAGGCTTTATCTCTGAAATTGGGTAGTCTGCTTTTTAAAATCCACAACTAATCAACGTTGACAGTAAAATATCTGTTATCTATATCTGTTGTTTTTAATTGTCGAATTTTAGAATGGCATTCTAAAACTCGACAATTAAAAACAACAATTAGTAAATTGCATCAGGGTGATGCAATTTTCCTCTGAATCATAACAGTAATGATTTATTTATTAAATTTTAGAAGGACCAACAACTACAAAAACAATGTAGCAATTGAAATTTATAACACTGAGCCAATATAAGGTCCTGAGACATGAAGACATCACATAATAACAATATTTTATGTTATATTTCAGAGAGACATGCTGGAACTGGTCCTGTCAAAATTATCAGCTGAAGAAAATGTGTTATTCCGTTCACTAAGTGATGACTATGAACTGTGCTTAACTAAGTGTCGAACTAGCTCGCATAGTGTGCTTCATGAAAACTCTTATAAGGACCCTGCGCACAAACACTGTTTTGGACACGAACCACCTAACACAAAAACTCCTGATTAGAAAATAAGATAGGTATTTGTTTTTATATTATTAGCTTGATAGCTGCATGTGTAAGGAAATAAGTGAATTAGCAGTAATGTGTAAAATGTGCAGATCGTTTTTTTATATTTCCTTAACAGCAATTTTTAAAACTAATGAAAGGCAATATCTTGATTTATTGTGTAGCAAAGATCATTGACGCCAATTTAAACAGACATTGCCAATCTTTATTGGAATAAATTAAGAGTCCATGACGTAGCGATAGCGCAGCAGCCATTATTTTAATTGTTTCAACACATATGCACATATTTGTGTTATAGACAATGATGAAATCAGGGATTTGGCAAAATCCCTAGAGCTTTTGTCCGATGAAGTCGACAAGGCGGTCTTTTTGCGACATTAGTTTGGTTCGGTATATGTAATATCCATTCTAAACCAACTGTTCAATGAATACAAGGCTACTTTGCAGACTCAAAATTAGTTGGTGCATAGGAACTTTTTACGTCGATTTGTATTGAACGGCTCGAAATATTTTTTTTATTTTTTATGAGATGGGTTTTTTTTTTTATTATGAGATGGGTTAAATCTTGACCCCAATCCTGACCAAGGTCATAGATGAGGTCGACGATGGAGCGAGTCAACCCAGAAAATGCCAATTAAGGCACTGGTACTCCCACGCTCCGACGGAACACAGCAAGCTGTTTGGCGTCGGACTTCGGTAGGAGGGTGTTCGCGAACCAGACGGCCCTTTATAGAGCCTACCATAAAATGGTCTCATGGTCTCTGGTGAAAAAATTACAATGTATGAAAAGAAAACAATATGCAAGTAGCAACAGCGGTGTTGCTTTGGAATGGATTGTATAACTGCACTAAACTTTACTGTTGCATAGTAATGAAGTAATAATGTAACTGTAGATATAATGATCTCGCCATAATCCGAACCACACATTATTATTTAGTAAAAATGAAATTATTCCTTCTATCCTCATTCGTAACCCTAGATTGAGTACAACAAAAACATAGAAAGTGGAAAGTTAATTTATTTAAAGATAAATACTTACACTACCTATTTGGGATGCAATTTCTTGTTACTAATCCTCCGGTTAAATTCGCTGTTAATTTGTAAAATAACATTTTTTTCATCAGCCCATATACGTCCCCACCGAGAGGCATGAGCCTCCCTTCGAAACACGAAGGTGATTTAGGTAGTAGTCCACCACGCTGGCCAAATGCGGGTCTAACTGCAGAAAATTGTTAACAATTTAAAATGTAGTGGAGGGCCGTTAGAACAAAAATCGTCAAAACCTCGGAACCCAGTTCCACTAAATGGATTTTCGTAAAAAAATAATATTACACTGTCCTAAATACCGGTATAATTGAAATCGGAAAATTTTGAGGGGTAACTTTTTTATTTATACCTCCAACAATGTAATAAAAAAAAATCACGAAAATCCATTCAGTGAAACTGGGTTCCGAGGTTGAAACCTAACAGCTCTCCACTAATGACTTCGACTTAATTGTAAAAGCTTGTTGTTTTCAAAAACAATGAAAATAAATTGATCAAATATTTGCTGATTCGCTGATTGGTTTCTTTAACTGTATTTTCAGATTATTTCTGTAATTTATAAAATACTGTTCAAGAAGTCTTTTTGCCCCAAATTAATTGAAAATCAAAATAATTATTTATTGCCATCATCACATCCCATTTATTGTAATAAATTATTATACAACGAATAAATTATTTAAATAATTTAACACTCACGCTCAGTTGCAAAAACATCGACTAAAATTTAAAGTAGCATTAACTTTAATGGTCGTCTCTGTAACTGAGTTCGAGTCTATTTACTTATTATAAGTTCTCATACAAAGGATTGCAAACATCCAGAACTGATATTGGGTTGCCTTGTAAATAAATGTAGCTATATTTTTATTGATAGAATTTTATAATAGAAGGTTTAATTAATATAGCAATATTAAAACATCACGTAATAATAACACCAAATACTTGTCTTAAGAGTAAGAGTAAACTATTAGTTTTGACATTGTATTTATAAATAATGGCAGTTAAAGGTTTTTAAAATATAATAGACACATTTAGCTCTTGCCGTTGTTTACGGGTAAACAATTAAACATGTATGTAACATGTATACTTAACATAAATGTATAATATCTACTGGTAACTTGGCATGTTACCGGTCAAACCAAATTCAGGCCAAACTAGTAGATTTTCAGTATATGTGCCTCATTATCACAAGGTAATCTAACACAACTGCTTTACTCATCTAGGTTTGGCCTGTAATCGGGTTTCACTGACATAAATGTATATTTCGTTGGGAAATGATGAAATCAGGGATTTCATGGTTTTTACATTTTAAATCACTTAATCAAAAATAGTTACTTCATAATATTTATTTAAGTTATAGAATAGGTTTATTACACCATTTTTACTGTTACAAACTAATAAACCCTACACGAAACCGTAAAAGAAATGAGTTAAAAAGATAAAAGAAATAAGTCTGTTGCTCTGTAAGACGCGAAGGTATACATATTTAATTATTTCATAGGTCCCAAGGAGTTCATGATGGTGTAAGTCATCGATCGGCAACTTCATAATTTCCCTACGATAAATACACACATCGAAAAAGTCTAAGCAACACGCACGATTTTTCATACAACAGAGGCCTTTTTGAGAAGCTATGAAATGTACTTAAGGCGACTACAGCACCTAAATTACGATTTTATGATGCGTAGATAAGCATGACGCACTGCATTAAATCGAAGAAAAAAATACTACGGTAATATTCAGGTCATAAACTAGATAAGTAGTTTGCTGAAAACATGATTCAGCACTTTTGGTTCGATAGAAAAAGCTCACAAAGTCACCTCTAAATACCCAATATTGTGTATCTTTTAAGCTGTAAAAACGATAGTAAAATGCACACAGGAACTTGAATTGGCTATCAAAATGTTTGTGATTGAACACTCTCGATAAGTAACTATTTCACACTAAAAGCAAAGAAAAACTGAGTTTTTATTTTCGTTTCTTTTTCTCAGATTTCAAGCTAGATAAAGTCCATTTATAGGAATAGAAAATTCAGGTATAGAATTTGCTCACACTAAGGATTTTATTCAAAATTCGTGTCTTAACTTAAATACTTTTCATAGCTTCTCAAAAAGGCCTCTGTTGTATGAAAAATCGTGCGTGTTGCTTAGACTTTTTTAATGTATGTACATAAAATCTGCCGTTAACTCAAAATAGACTTAAATCTTTATTATACAACAACCTCAAGGGCTGTTGGTTATTTACAATAAATAAATATTCATTATTTTATAAAAATATCTAATTTAAGTCAAAAACATGTCAAATTACATACTTAACTTAAATCGAATAACATTAATACGTTGCGGTTTGCCCCGACGCAAAGTACCCATTACATTAGCCGCGTTGCCGCGCTGTATGGCAATGGAAAGCACCTAATTTAAATAATTTACACCATTACTTTATCTGCGAATATTGTTATTTATATGCGAATTTCTATTGTGAATGCTTATTAATGTTTTGTGGATTGTGTATAAGCTTTCCGCCCGCGACTTCCTTTGCGTGAAAAGGTACCCAATGTTACTCTCGGGACCCCCAACGGTCTATGTACAAAAATTATATCGATCTTTTGCTCTGTAAGACCCGAAGGAAGGACAAACAAACACACTTTTACATTTTTAATATTAAGTATGAATTACATATGCGTTTTATAATTTTTAGACAAAAAATATTGGAAAGTGTACCCCTAATCGGCGCGGGCCTTTGGGTATCTCTCTTTCAACCTCTCGGGTGGTTAATCAGTTCATGAAACTGAACAACTTTCCCAAGTAACAGGTCAAAATACGAAAAAAAAATGTTGAGTTCCCATACAAACTTCATCAGCATATAGCGCATTTTGTATGGGAGATCAACATTTTTTTTTCGTATTTTGACTTATGTTCCTTGAGGAAGTTGTTCAGTTTCATGAACTGATTAACCACCCGAAAGATTGAAAGAGAGATACCTAAAGCCCTGTATATAAGGTCCTAATTTATCAGTCACTTACCTTCTAAGGCGTTATTGTATAGGTTGATAGTATTCCAAAAAACAACATAAAAATTAATTATCTGAAAATTAAATTTTGTAAAAAAAATAAAAAAATGAATTTTCCATTTAAAGATAAAGGAATGGTTCTCTTTCGATTATAGCCGTCCACTCCCCGCTCGCCCGCTGTACTACTGCCATTATTATTTACGTTTGAATGGATGGGTTTATTTGACATAGTTAATGAAAAAATATCATAACAAAATTTTTCAAGACCTTTTAAATTTAATATTATGCTTTTGTTTTTTGACTCAAATGATATATTTTGACCTACAAAATAACGTGTTAAAAGGAAAGTGACTAATAAATTAGGACCTTATAGTATAATCCAAACTACTATTCAAATAGATTTCCGCAGTGTGAAAGGCGGGCGATGCTACGAAACTAATGCATTCAGACCAGCAATTTACACTACGGGGCTCGGTTATTTGTAAACGGCGCGACGACGCCATTAATTTTCGGCAGCTTTATAATACGAAATTTCGTAAACGGACAAATTGTACAATTTTGGTGCCACATAATAGGCCAAAAGAAAGAACTGTCAATGTACACGGCAGCACATCGGGCTATACATGTTGACCTAGACTTCACCCTTATCTCGCTCGTAATAGCGCCGGATCTCGTAGTGCAAATTGGTAACCTGATGTGCTGCTGTCTGTACTTTTCCTTAATTCTCTTATTTAAACGTGTAAAGATAAAATGATCAAAATTTGACTTGAGGTGCGTTAATTGTTTACAAACTTCGTAAGTCATAATCATAACGGTTACCAAATTAGATATTTAAGAATTGTTATGTAGGTCCAAGATTTTTTATTAAATAAAATATTTTGTAATAAAAGCCATCTTGTATTTCTCACAAACTGTGCAATATCGCTTTCCACTTTGGGGTTAGTAAATAAAAGTTGAAATATTTGGTCACTTAGGCCTGTATTACAGAAAGAGACTCAAGTCTTGATCTATACTTAAGTATTGATTGTCTTATTCTCTCACTATCAAAATGACTACTACTTAAGTAAAGATCAGAGTCTTGAATCGCGTTCTCAGTCCTGGATTTGTCAAGGCCGTATAGGCCGCGGCCTAGGGGCGGCAGATTTCAGAAGACGCTCACTCAATTACAGAGAATAAAAGTCAAACAAGCTCATTGATTTTCTCATGGTTCTTTGTACATATACGTTAAATCTTTATAAGATACAATAAAGTTCCTATCGAAAATGATATTAAGATGATTTTGCTATTAAAAAAGTCCCGTAAAATATTGTAATTCCTATTTATTTTTCATGCTCTTTTTTAGTGACTAATTCATTCGTTTGTTTAACTTAGTGCCTCTTTACTACAAATAGAAAAAAGGAAGGTACAGGGTGCTTCGACCTAAAATTAGCGAAAATTAAGGATGTGAATCAACCCACGAAAATGAGCAATTTTCCCCAAGGAACATACATCGAAAAATGAAAAAAAAAATCTGATTTGCCTAGGCATTGATCTGCCTTTACTTGTGAAGTGCAATATTTTTTTGTGAATTTCCTATGTATTCAGTCACATGGTGAGAACCACCCCCTAAAATTTCAATTTCCACTCATAAGTACAAAGGAAAATGACATCGAAGGGGATCCATCTGTTCTGAGTGAGCCATCTGGTCCAAGTGTGTCTTCTAGTATTGACGACGACATCCTATTCGAAAGTGGGGTTGATTCACGGCTTGAGACCACAGACGAAATAAACTTCACCATCAAAAATGAAACAATTACACCTCCCTTACCCTTACCGTAGTATAATGATATGACTACATAATTACAAACTCAAACGCTGCCGCCGACCAATTTAAAGGTCTTTTATGTGTCCCCATCCCGACGAACTACGATGCAAAAGGAACCTTTAGTGTGCGGCTTTTCCTTTGACTATATGTGTAAATATTAGCGACGCGTTTATGCGGCTAGGGAGAGTAAGTACTGTTTCGGCCTGAAGTGTTGGCAGTTCGATATATTTTTTTTATAGGAATAGTTAAGGTCGCTCCACTGTAAGAAAAAAGTAGACTGCTGAACTTTTGGAACAGTTTATCGAATTAATTAATGACAATAATTATGAGTTATAATAACTATAATTGTTTGATTAAGTGTCGCTCTCGTAAAATGTTATTTATACGACTAAGTAATGTAGGATTTAAAACTACTTCTCTAAAGGAATATGGTCTGTATTAAAATGAAATAAAAAGTTTGCGTCTCCGAGAGAGTTATCACTTAAATTTATTAGCAGGAAAAATCTACTTTTTCCCACTTTACAGCAGAATTTTACAACATACAGAACATATCTCAGAGTGAAGGTTTACTTACAATTATTTTTTTCCTCATCTCACAGGACGCGAGATTATGCAATAAGTACCTAAGTAAGTTGTTAGGTATCTTTGGTTTGCGGCTGAACGCACGTCGAATGCACTTTGCTGGATTATTGTGGCACGGTAAGCGCTCGCGCAACATCAGTCTTATTGGCGCGTCGTCGCACGTGCCACCTGTCGACGAATATTAACGATTCAAAATGGTGTTATGGTACGTGAAATATTTTTACGCTTAATTTTAATCTAAAAGAAGTGATAAAATTATTATGTTTTCTTTTACCGATTCTATGTACGTATTTTTGGTTTGATTTTCTTGGTGATCGATTTTTACAGGATCTATTTTATATAGGTAGATATGCATTGACATAAATACGCTATTATGTACAATTGCACTTTTCCGCAATCTCCGTGAAATCGATTTGTACTGGAAAGTTTGAGGTATTCTAACTATTTTTTTAGCTTTATTTTTTTATTAGATTCGATTTTATTTTTGCTATTGTACCCCGCGATGTTATAACAGACTTCCTGAAAATAAACGTTATTTATTTATTATTACTAGCTTTCCGCCCGCGGCTCTGCTCGCGTGGACTACATGTTATATCGTGCCCAGCTGTGGGATAAAATGTAGCCTATGTCCTTTCCCAAGGTATAATCTATCTCTGTACCAAATTTCATCAAAATCGGTTCAGTAGTTTAGCTGTGAAAGCGTGACAGACAGACAGACAGAGTTACTTTCGCATTTATAATATTAGTAGGGATTATGCACTACTTCCAATGTTTCGTTTTTAATTACCAGGATCAGTCATGCAACTAATTAGTTAGCGAATTTTAACATGTCCATTGTTTTCAATTATTAAAAACTAGCTTTTCGCCCGGGACTTCGTTCCCGTGGGAATTTTCCCGTCAGTTTTCCAATGTTTTTAATAGTTATTCTGCTATTCGGGACGGAGAGAAATACAACAAATCAAAAATCATGGAAATCGGTCCAGCCGATCTTGAGCTATGAGTGGTGTAACTAACACGACTTTGTTTTATTTATTTAGATAAATTATTGGGTAATTCTATTAAACCAGATAATCAGATGCTTGTAATCTAATCTTATAATAAGTATCGAAAAAAACAGTAACAGCGGCGGCGGCGTTGGAAAAAACTCTTTAATTTTTGTAATATCCATTTCATTAACTCATCATCATCAATTATCATTTACTTTAATACGTATTAAATCTAACTAATTAAGTAATTAAACACTTAATGTATGTATTTAGATAAACTACTTGCATTCACCTAATTCTACCTATCTCTAACTTCTACTTCTATCTCTGCGTAGGTATTACGTAAATCATCTTTTAATTATTTAATTCAAAGGACCATGGGCAAAAATGTATGAACTCCGTCTCTCCCCCTCCAACAGGTTGTGTATGTCGTATTTCTTTTTTGTGTATGTCGTCAGTTTCATACGTATCTTTAAAGAGATTAATAGCCACGTTCAATGTCAAAATCCATGGGGTTTAGAAATAACACATAATTAAGGATTGCCATAATACCTAGGTTTATATTTTTATACGTGTTCTAAATGTATACCTGAGATGATAAATATGAATATAACAATACAAATATTATGAATATGGTAATAATCAGAGAATTTTTAAATAACATACTGTTACTTTTGTTATCAATATTAACATTAAAATAATATTTTCACAGAATATCCCACACATTTGAGGGATGTCGCCATAGTAAAAAGTCATCACTACATTGATATCTTTCATTTGAGATACATTTCAAATCTGTTGGTCGGAGGGGGGACGTTTTGTCGCATCGTCCTTTCGTTAAAGAATATGTAGGTCGCATGTTCTTTAACATCGCATATAAACAAACCAGTTTTTGAACCGCGTTGGTCTTTTGCTTTTTATTTATGTGCAAAAATCAGGATCGCCGACTACAGTTTAAGAATTTGTAACTGTTTTTTGCCGGTGCCCCACCAGGTCATAATCCTTCTAATATTATAAACGCGAAAGTTTGTATCCATGTTTGTTACTCTTTCACGCTCAATCGGCTAGACCAATTTTGATAAAATTCAGTATGCAGGTAGCTGACATCCTGGGTTAACACATAGGCTACATATTTTCCCGAATTTCCACGAGAATGAAGTCCTGGGCGGAAAGCTGGTGTGACACTAATCTTAAGTTTACATATGTTTCCATTATGACAGCGATAAAATTTGAATTGAATTTTCAATTAATTTTAGAAAGTTTTGAACTGTTCAAGTGGTCAACAATTATTGATGCAATTTTTCCCACTAACCTAACCTAACCGGTTGAAATGTAAATAAAATAGAATGTCATCGAATTTATTGGTCATTCGTACACTCGTTACAGAAACATCCATTAAAGTTAATGCTAGTTTAAATATCATACTTAACTTTCCATCTTTTTGACACAAACAAAGACAAATAATATTAGGAAAAGAAAAATGTTTGGCGTGAATGGGACTTGAACCGACGACTTCGGGATTAGGTCTCCTAGTGCTCTAACCAACTGAGCTATCGTGAGCTATCGTTTTTCTTTCCCTAAAATTATATGTGAATATCCCTCACGCGTGTAAGCGCGTGTATCCAAGTTGATTTTTCCATCATTATCCAAATTTTTTGTACGTAAACTTTATGAAAATTTAACAGATCCGTATTTTTCTGATTTATGAAAATAAATCAACATTTTTGCAGGAAAAAAATACCATCGTCCAATTGACTTGAAACTTGGTAATAGTACTCTTCAACACAATTTTTGACACCCGTGTTTCTGCGTTTTACAAAATTCATCCTGTAAGACGTTAAAAAGGGGTATCAAAATCTGAAAATTTTGGAAAAAAAGAATTGTTTTCCTCCTTATTTTACGTTCTATCAACGTTACTGACACCGTCACAATAAAAAAGTTACCCTGTATATTAAATTAGCTAAAAACCTCCAACAAAAGAGGGGTGCGTTCTTAGTTTGTAGGTGTATAGATATCTGTGTGTCTGTCTATGGCATCGCAGCTCCTTTACGAATGGACCGATTTCGATGCCGTTTTTTTGTTTGAAAGCTGACGTAATCGAGATGGTTCTTTGATCAAAATTGGTTCAGCCATTTTATAGTTTAAGAGTTATATTTTAAGTAAGTATAAGCTGTGAACTTCCAAGCTGGACTAAATGAAAGAAATGCCAAATGACTAAATGCCAACTCTTCCCAGGCATACTGTAAAAATCAGTAATAGGGACGCGAGGCTGGAGCCTATTTCATCTAATAACCCTCAGAATTTATATCGAACGTGGCATCAAGTGGTTCTGAACCAATGATGCTCTTTCCTACCCCGTATGGGATTACAGGCGTGAGTGAACGTATGTATAAGCTATGAATGTTGGGGGTCATAATAATAGGTCTTTACCTATGAAATTGACGATTTTTTCTCAAGCTTTATTTTATTCATAATTTATTTGATTGAACAGCTACTTATTAATCAAATTGTTTTTTATTTAAAACCTTGGCCATATAACCGAGATATTGAGTCAAATTAATACATATTTACTTTAGATTTATTTGCTGAAAAAGAAGCTCAAATATAGCTCGTTTCATCCGTTGCCCGTTTCATTGCTTATTTTTGCTGTACCGTTGTTACAGTTACAACTTTCAATTAAGTAAGTATGATGAAAATTAACTTAATGTTGTCCAAACCTTCCCACAAAATTTTGTGAAATTTGGGGTGCGCATTCCCGAGAAAAATCCAAAAACGTTAGTATGGAAAATTCAGTTTTCTAAAAATATTGTATGAAAAACGGCAATTTCATAGGTAAAGACCTAATATTTGTTATAATTTTAGAGTTTCCGTTTCGGTACTTCTATACTAAACTTTGTTTCAAATTCGTTCCGTTGTGTCATCGGTAAATAGCTCCCACCGATTGTGAAAAATAACAGCGACGCCTGGTTTTAATTAAAACCAGCAGTTAAGTACATTTACATACTACACACATTTAAGAGAACCTTATCTAAAGAATACATTAGTCGTAATGCCAACTAAATAAGAAAATGCGAAAATGTATTTGTCATCCCTAACGTAACGGCATAGAATACATAATAGTACGATGCAACGGATTAACGTGATTTTTACGAGCATATACTTTAACATGAATGACATAATACGTATACATTAATTTGTACTTTTCGACGCAAAAGAAACTGTTAGAGTGAGGCTAAACCCACATAAATAAGTTACGTACAAAGTTACGTACCTAGTAAAAAATCTTCTATGAGATACCCCTTGGTGTTTTAAGGTTCCGTACCCAAAGGGTAAAAACGGGACCCTATTACTAAGACTTCGCTGTCCGTCCGTCCGTCTTGTCACCAGGCTGTATCTCATGAACTGTGATAGTAAGACAATTGAAATTTTCACAGATGATGTATTTCTATTGACGCTATAACAACAAATACTAAAACACAGAATAAAATAAATTTAAGGGGGCTCCCATACAAAAAACGTGATTTTTTTTGCTCGTTTTTATAGATATCGTTCACCACTGTATCTCATGAACCGTGATAGTTAGACAGTTGAAATTTTCAAAGATGATGTATTTCTGTTGCCGATATAACAAAAACAACAGAATAAAATACATATTTAAGGGAGCTCCCATACAACAAACTTTTTTTGCCGTTTTTATAGATAATGGTACGGAACTCTTCGTGCGCGAGTCCGACTCGCACTTGGCCGGTTCTTTATACTCATAAAGAAGGATCATTTTATTGATTCTTTCATAAGTCATACACGTGTTAAACAATAGGTACGGACGGCCGCTACTCAGGTAGCCACACGCGTGCACTTTGTGCTGCTGTGATAAGAGCGAATTTGCAATGAAAATGGAGTAACCTAATGCGCTGGCCTCTGTACGCAGCACATCAGGCTACACATGTAGACCTTGACGTCGCCCCTATCTCGCTCGTAATAGCGTCGGCTTTCGTAGTGCAGAGGGGAACCTGACGTGCGTACCTATTGTACACACGGCAGCACGTCAAACTATACATATTGACCTTGGCTTCGCCCTTATATCGCTCAAAAAAGGGCGCTGGCTTTTGTAGTGCACCTGAAGCGCTGCTGCCCGTACCTCTGAAAAAAAATTTCTATCTACCTTGAGAGAGATAGTTTAATGGTTTACCTCATTTGAATTAGGGTTTTCTGTAGCGTGTTATATTTTTTATTACCCATGTTACGACGATTTTCAGTAGTAATACAGTTTACAAATTGTAAAGTGATAACTTAAAAACTCTCGGTCTTTTCTTCAAAAAGAGTGACAGAGGGCGGTCGCTCTTTTTGAAATCTTGCATAATTAACTAAGAAGGCTGGGTTGGTTTTTCAATAATTTTAATGAGACGTAAATAGACTTTCGTGACAGTCTAATATCGTATTTATTTAGGTTACTCAGCATTTTTATATCTGAATCGATTTCGTAAATATACAGGTCTTAAGGTATCTTTCATTCAACCTCTCGGGTGGTTAATCAATCCATGAAACGGAACAACTTCCCCAAGGAACATAGGTCAAAATAAGAAAAAATATATATGCTGATGAAGTTTGTACGGGAACTCAATTTTTTTTCGTATTTTGACCTATGTTCTTCGGGGAAGTTGTTCAGTTTCATGGATTGATTAACCACCCCGGAGGTTGAAAGAGAGATACCTTAAGCCCTGTATTACTATTCATCAATACATTTCGGCGTGCAATTGTTGTAATCTTCGTTGCTAATATCTAATCGAACATATAAATACCAATATAACCAATATATGAGAATTAACAAAGATATTAATAAGATTAAATTCGAAACCCACGATTTATGAAATTATAAAGTTTTTTGTTATATTTTGCTTTATCGCTTTGTCGGCGTGATTAACATTTTGCATACCCACGCTAAATCGCCTTAGTAATCAAAATCTATAATTATAATGTAGAGACTAAAGTCTTTGAGCTAAGCCGCTGATGTCTGGACGAACGAACGTGGCGAAATTTATCTAAAGGTTTTTTATTTACTACACATTACCCGTGTGGTGATCGGTTGAGAATAACACCAACCCATCTCTTTCCGAGGGTGTCGTAAGAGGCGACTAAGGAAACACAAATGAGACCTGCCTCCTAGTAATCCATCCCAGGCAACGACACTTCATTTTTTCTGAATCTGAGGTGTCGCCCTATGGTCTCATGCGGCACACCGCAGTAGGCTCTGTAAAGGGCCGTCTGGTACGCGACCACCCTCCTACCGAAGTCCGACGCCAAACAGCTTGCTGTGTTCCGTCGGTGCGTAGGAGTACCAGTGCCTTTATAGGCATTTTCTGGGTTAACTCGCTCCATCGTCGACCTCATTTTTGACCTTATGGTCTAGATTGAGGTCAAGAGTTAACCCATCTTATAAAAAAAAAAAACCTACATACGCTCAGTCGCTCACGGCTATAATTAGTATCGGGGTAGGTATAGCATCAGTGGTTAAACAATACTTGATACCACGTTTGACATAAAATCAGAGGGTTATAAGATGAAATATGGTGTGTAGTGATGAGAGGTTGTCAGCCTTTCGCCCACATTACAGTATACCTGGGAAAAGTGGGCAGCTGGTACATTCTACGTTTTTCTTTTACTCCCAGTCCAGCGTGGAAGCGTGAATTTACTACGGAACTCTAAATATTACTGATATTTCCAGCCTCACTTTGAATATCTGACCATAAGGCATCGTTTTTTAAAGAATCGATTAATTATAATAAGATTTTACTATTTATCATTTTTGTCGGCGTCATATATCTATCTCGTCTTTACTTTAATTCTTCATCAGTCTTATTTTATTTTATTTTTATCTAAACTAATATTATAAAGAGGAAAGATTTGTATTTTGTCATTACTCATACTCTAAAAGTAGGTCTGAAGTCGCCTGAGGAGTGAGTTGAATGTAATACTTTTCAACCCTAGGGAGAATCGTTTTAAACTGACAACTGTCAAATTATAAAATAAACATGTTCCAAGTTTCTTTACAGCCATGTAAACATGTTACAGTGCGATGTAAAACTGAAATAACAAAAAGTTAAGTATTCATCAAAGATTTGGGCATTTACCATTTTTTCAATTATGAAAATGAAAAAATATGTAAGTAGGTTAAATAGGCGGCCGGCCATAGAAAAGAAAAACAAAATAGGCGGGAAAATGACAATCTGATCTTCATTTGTTTTTTCGAGTTGTAGTTTTGTTTATACTTCCCTTCGATCAACTATAGAAAACTAGATACACAGTCCCATACAAAATGAAATTTAAAAGTGTCCTAACTACAATACGTACTTAGATAGTTGTATACCACTTCATGTATTATGAAAAAGTTCTAAAGTGTAAAACATTTTAATCTAATTTAAACCTTAACGTAATAATATAAGGTCGAAAATAAAATCTGTTTAATTTGTAAAATACCACTTCTGGTTTTGAACCAAGGATAACGTAAGACAATTTGATGACACTGGCTGTCACGTAGAACTTGGGAGGAGTGGAGATGCCTTTGTTAATTTTAAAAATATATTAGTTGGGTCGATTTCACATAAAAAAATATTTTTACAAACTTTTTAACAAATTCAAAATGCTACGAAATGGTGTGGTTTTATTTTTAACCCCTGATTGTGTTGTGTATGTATAGGAGCATCATAGCTCTTAAACTGATGATGTTAATGGTGCAGTTTATTTCGAAAGATTCTTCTTGCGCTGGATTTCAGATATGATTTATCAAAATTGGTTCAGCCGTTTACTTTTATGTTAGTTTTTATGGTTTTTTATTATTAAAAAAATCACATTCATTTCAAATTAACTGACGATTAATATACATTACAATTGATAATCACAGCCGCCGCCATTCTTCTTAATTATTGCTGATAAACATAATATTCTATGCTTATTTTTTTATGAAATATGAAATAACTTATAAAAAAAGAAAAGACCTGTGTCTTTCCCGATTACACATATATTATGTTTTGCTTATTTAAAACTTAGTATAATTTTTTGAACAGAAATGACCTATTGAGATTTAAGAGAGGAAATTAGCTATGAAACTAAATAGATATTAAAGTACAAGAAATATTTTTTTTTTTTAAAAAAAAGCAACCAATTTAAAAGAAAAAACATTTGTCTTCTTCGCTGTCATCATCTTTGTCCTGAAGATGAAACATATTTTTTTTATTTTATTTAATACAAGAAACTCCAAATCAAAAGTGATAAAAAGGTACATACTATTTGAGGTGCAGCTGTTTTGTGTAACCTTTTGACTCCTTTTGTAATGACATACGAGTCACTTTCTAAAAAATGCTTGGAGCAAAAAACACTACTTTGCGACGGCTGAAAAAAATCTTCACATCTTTGACGTGCGATCACGGATGTCCACTGTCCACATCGCACAGGATCTCTAGGAAAACTAAAAATCCAATAAAACTTTATGTTTGTAAACGTCACGCACGTTAAATTTTTTATTAATTCAATTTTATATTATTAATGGTTTTGCCATAATACCTTTAATGTAAATATAGAAAACAGAATTAATATATATACTCTTTACACTTAAATTTTATAACACAGATGAAAATGAAAAAAAAAACAATAGAAAAAAAAAACAGCGTCTCTATTTGTTTTAGAACAGAGTCACTGCATAACCCGAACAAATGATGTTGAAATACAACGGTATGGATTTGTAAGTTCGGCTAGTGTCTATTCAATTTAAAGGGTTATACTCTCGCCGAATGTTATTAAATTAAACTAAAAAAATGTTTTATAACCTTTTCTTGGCCAAATACCAAGATAATTTCAATTCACATATAATAATTACAAAACTACTTATTTAAAAAATGTCATTCCATATTCCTTTAATGTTCTGGAGGTGTGATTTTTACAATTTTTCACTGCGCACTGAGGCATGGTTACTTTCGGAACGAACGAATGCTACTAAACGAAAAGACAACCCAAAACGTCAAGTGGGTGATCATTTAGTGAGGGAACTTTTTTGTTGTGGATTGTGTATCTAGTTCTTTATAGTTGATCGAAGATACTTCCGCTGAGAGTTCAGCTTATTCATGTTTTATTTTTACTTTCCTTGTAGTGTAAGGTATTCGTAATGAAAAGCACAGTGTTTACCTCAGGTGAAAGACTTATTTAATACCTCGAACCTCGAACTCTCGGGAATTAAATAGGTTACTTTCACCCCTAAAGTAACAATGTATAATATACATTGTACATACAATAGTACATATTATGTACTATTGTATGTACATATTATAAAGAGGAAAGATTTGATTATTTGTTTGTGTGTTTGCATTAAATAGGCTCCGAAACTACTGGACCGATTTGAAAAATTCTTTCACCATTGGAATGCTACACTATCCCTGAGTAAGACAGGCTACATAACTTTCCATAATTCCCACGGGAACGAAGTCCCGAGCGGAATGTTAGTCTATACTAGCACACAGGTTTCACCTAGCTCAGGCGTATACCTAATTAATTAGTTAAGTTTGCTTTTATTTTATTTTTAATATTTTTGTAGTCTCTAATGCTAATCATGTATGCCTTTTTGTAAATGAATAAACAATTTATTATTATTATTATTATACTAATATTAAAAAGAGGAAAGATTTGATTGTTTGTTTGCTTTGAATAGGCTCCGAAACTACTGGACCGATTTGAAAAATTCTTTCACCATCAGAATCCAACATTATCCGTGATGAACATAGGGTACATGATTTTCCCCAATTCCCACGGGAACGAAGTCCCGGACGAAAAGTTATAAAGAGGAAAGATTTGTTTATTTGCATTGAATAGGCTCGGAAACTAGTGTACCGATTTTAAAAATCCTTTCACCATTATAATGCTACATTATTCCTGAGTAACATTAACTTCCCGAATTCCCACGGGGACGAAGTCCCGAGCGGAATGCTAGTATTTTATATTCTAAAAGATATCCTTCCTGTAATATGCACTGTAGGGAAGTACTTTTAATTGTTTGTATTTGCAAATTGAAATACCTGTGTTATTTAAAATAAATCATTTAATTGTTCTAAAGATTCAAATGTAAGGTACTAAACATATTCGGAATCCCAATTTAAAAT
This sequence comes from Aproaerema taeniolella, assembly GCA_949987775.1. Lineage (NCBI taxonomy): Eukaryota > Metazoa > Arthropoda > Insecta > Lepidoptera > Gelechiidae > Aproaerema > Aproaerema taeniolella. The sequence continues at coordinate 12,917,886 of OX465254.1, forward strand.
CTAAACAGTCTATATAGCTAGTCATTGGGTCGAGTTCATTAATTCATGGTCATTTTTAGACAAGGAAAATGATTTATTAATTCGGCATCGATTGTTTAGTCGATGTACTCAATCAACATTAATTACTGGATTTAAATTGCAATGCCAAGCCAAAGCCTTGTTAATGAAGGAGTTTAAAATTCTTAGTTCTAGGGAATCCAGTATGTGCGGGATTTGCAAATCTAAGTATTGTTTTTGAAGCAAAACACGTGTAATATTGTTGTATATATTCCATTCCAAACCAAATTTTAATGTCCGACGGTAATCAAACGATGATTTTGATAAATACGTAGTTTTCGTACAAATCACAATAAATAACGCAATAGCAAAATTAATTGAAAAAAAAATTGCGATATCTTTACACTGTGTTGGATGAGACTTGTTTGGATTGTAAAAATTATATCTAAACTAGCTGTCCGTCCGCAACTTCGTTCCCGTGGGAATGGTCCCGGTGGGATTTCATTTTTTTAATATAAATCTGGTCGTGACAATAAGGAACACGACAAAAAAATAATCATCCAGATCGGTCAAGTCGTTCTATTTTTTTTTTAATTTATTAAGGGCCAACAAACAGTTTCACAAAGGTTTACTTAAAAACTAGGTAAAATAGCTTAGGTTATTGTGGAACCAACATCGCTAGCCACGGATTACTAAGTAGAAAATAGCTTAGGTTATTGTGGAACCAACATCGCTAGCCACGGATTACTAAGTAGAAAATAGCTTAGGTTATTGTGGAACCAACATCGCTAGCCACGGATTACTATGTAGAAAATAGCTTAGGTTATTCTGGAACCAACATCGCTAGCCACGGATTACTAAGTAGAAAATAGCTTAGGTTATTGTGGAACCAACATCGCTAGCCACGGATTACTAAGTAGAACTAAGTGAGTTATGGACAAATATTCCTTACATTAAAGTATTGTGTAGTGTGTGTGTTGTGTTGTGTGTGTGTAGTGTTAATGTGTGTATGTTGTTGTTGTAGTAGTAGTAGTAAGTTATTTTTCTTCCTTACATTGAGTATGTACGGTCTAATACTGTATTGTTTTTTCGGTAAACAATGTAATAGGCAAACTTAATATTAAATTATTGTTAACAAATTATATTCTATTAGTAGTGATTGTGTGGATTGTGTAAAATTGTCTGTGCGTGTCATTCATATGTATCTATATGTGTGTGTGTGTGTGTGTGTGTGTGTGTGTGTGTGTGTGTGTGTTTATGTGTGTGTGTATGGGTGCACCATATCATGATTTAGATAGTATAATGTTCATATTTTATTTACATGTCTAAATCCTTCAAAGACGCTAGTGCCATCTTCAAAGACGCTAGCTCTTAAGTTAGGTATAGCGTGACCAGGAGAAAGAGGGGTTAATTTTTAACCGACTTCAAAAAATAAGGTTCTATGTTCAACTGTGTGTATTTAATTTTTTTTTTGTGTATGTTCACCGATTTCTCCGCCAATTATGGACCGATTTTCAAAATTATTTTTTTGTTCGAAAGATTATACTCCAGAGGTACCTAGTCCATAATTTTTATCGAAAATGATTCAACAACGCTTTTAAGAAAATCAACAAAAACAAAAAAATACTACAAACCAGAACATCATCTTTATAAATGAGTGACATTTTCGTTTGTGGTTATCTGCTAATAGGCATTGTATTGTATGTATAGTCTGCAAAAAATACTAGTTGTCTACTTTGTGCGCACTGTTGTTGGGATTGAAGTCGGTGACTCATACGTTTTTTAACGTGGAAAATTATTATACAGGGCTTTAGGTAAATCTCTTTCAACCTCTCGGGTGCTAAATCAGTCCATGAAACTGAACAACTTTCCCCAAGTAACATATGTCAAAATACGAAAAAAAAAATTGAATCCCTCATACAAAATGCGCTATAATTATGCTGATTAAGTTTGTATGGGAACTCAAAATATTTTTTTTCGTATTTGACCTATTATTGTGGGAAAGTTGTTCAGTTTCATGGTCTGATTAACCACCCGAGAGGTTGAAAGAGAGATAGGCACCTAAAGCCCTGTATATAGATAGATTATGTTTTTTCTCATGTACTTTCTATGACATGTGCAGTTTTTTACATGCTATGTCTGAGGTGACTTAAAAGCTAAAATCAAGCCTGCCCAGGATTTTATCAAAAATTAATTCTACTTATTTAAATATTTTAGTATCGGCTGATCGTAAAGCTGCAAGGAACGACGAAAATGTTTCGTATTACTCAACCTATGTTGAGAAAGTTTACTTTATTATCATATTCACAGTTTTCACTAACCAATTTTTTAAATCACCTACTTATCTAATAAAAGTCGGTTTTCGAAATTTTAAGTTCAAATGAAGTCAGAAAACAGTTTCTTACACCATAAAAAACCTGCTTAGCAATATGTGGTCAATTCCGCACATCATCAATCCCACAGGTTTGCGGGATCGAGATTTTGAAGCGGGTTTGGATCCCTACTATCCAAGCACTTATAATAGGTATTTCTAGCAGTACTTACCTCACGGCTTTACCACTTTACTCGCGTGTCATTTTAAACCCCGACAAAAAAGAGGGGTGTTATAAGTTTGAAATGTGTATCTGTGTGTCAGTCTGTGGCATCGTAGCTTCTAACCGAATGGACCGATTTCAATGCAGTTTTTTGTTTGAAAGCTGACATAATCGAGATGTTTTTTAGCTTTATTTGATCATTTTTTTTATATTATAAGATGGGTTAACTCTTGACCTCAATCTTGACCATAAGGTCAAAGATGAGGTCGACGATGGAATAAATTTGCTTTAGCAAACGAATGTCGTAGGTGACACAAATTTTTAGATTATCGGAGTTATCTGTAATTTTAAACCCATAGATAGTCCAACTATTGGAGGGTGACATACCTAACCTAGGCTACTTGCGTGCGGATACCTGCTTTACATTAATGAAAGTGCTTTTATTTAATTTCCGTACAGAAACGCTTTGTTTTGCTTTCAAATCTGTACGTTCTTCTCTAATCCACTCGCGATTGCGTAGTCAATCCGAGTAGGTACATGTGCATTGATTGATTAAGTAACTACCTAAGTATTATGAATTGCGATGTGAACAAACTTCCGTTTTTGCAATGATTTCCGAGAAACATATAATTTTGAGCGTACTGACGTCAAACTCAACACACGGACTATGAATGTAGGCAAAGGAAGGAGAATCAATATTTAACAATACACCATAGTTATTACTTTACACTATGCATCTAGGTACAATCAAACATCTAAAATACGTACGACATTAAGTTAATTGGCGCGGCGTAAGGGGGCGTCCATTAATTACGTGAGGCGTTTTGGGGGGGGAGGGGGTCAGGCCGGATCTCACTCAATCTCACGTGGGGGAGAAGGGTCTCTACAAATATCACGTAATATTTTTCCCCAAAAGAAATAGTGTTAAATTGTGGGAAAGCTAAGTTAAACCAACTAAACGATGTTGTTCCAGTAGCCACTGTTTTTTATTTATTTAAAAAACAGGTAAATCATACCTGTTTTTTATTTATTTATTTAATTATTTTTATCTAGGAAAACTTACAGCATAATATAATACATATAAATTATACACATTAAACAATTATACACATTATTGTTCGATTATTAAAAGTTTAAAAATAATTAGGCAAATTATGTAAGTTTTCTAAATAAAATACCAATTGACGTATTTACACTGAAACTTAGCATTTTCATAAAACTCACGTGAGATAAAAGGGGGGAGGGGGGTATCTAGCCAAATCTCACGACATCTCACCAGAGGAGGTGGGGGGGTCGAAAAATCGCCAAAAACACCTCACGTAATTAATGGACGCCCCCTAATAGGTATTAAAGGCAAGGTGTAAAGTAGTACCTAGGTGCTATAAAATAATGTTCCAATATACCTATTTTGCGGATAAAGTATATATTTAGTGGTATATTTAATAAAATTTCTGTCAATAAATCCAATAATGCAATACTTTTTATTGCACACCAAAAAACATATACCTACTTACTTACATAAAAACAAACACATATTTAATAAATAACATAATACTTACCTATCCTTTTTAAGGAACAAGGATACTCATCTTAAATATCGGATACTCATTTTAAAATTAAATCGTGGTAAGAACCGTCGTCATAATAATGTTTAAAAATAGTATTATAGTCTCTTTGGCACCCATTCCAAATTTTGTGAAATTGATCGTGTATCTCGGTCTACGACGCTGCCGCGTTTTTTTTGATAACCATTCAATGATTTTGGTCCACAGATCGGTAAGTTCTCATGCGGCAGTTGAACTTGATTAAAGCCTAAACGCCCTTATAGTTTAGCAACAGCTTGGGTTAAGTACATCTATTATTTGGATGTGAGGATGTTAAAAAAACCGGCCAAGCGCGAGTCGGACTCGCGCACCAAGGGTTCCGTACCATTATCTATAAAGGCAAAAAAATCACATTTGTTGTATTGGAGCTCCCTTAAATATTTATTTTATTCTGTTTTTAAAATTTATTTTACTATGAAAAACATCATCTGTGTTTCAACTGTCTAACTATCACGGTTCATGAGATACAGCCTTGATTATTATATTTATTATTATCTATAAAAACGAGCAAAAAAATCACGTTTTTTGTATGGGAGCCATACAAAAAACGTGATTTATATTTATTATTCTGTTTTTTAGTACTTGTTGTTATAGCCACAACGATCTATCACGGTTCATTAGATACAGCCTAGTGGTGATAGACAGACAGACGGACGGACGGACGTACAGCGGAGTTTTAGTAATGGGGTCCCGTTTTTTACCTTTTGAATACGGAACCCTAAAAAATTAAGACAAACATACATATTGTACATACATATCCTGTATATCCCGAGGCTAAACCTTGTAGACGGTTGTTTTGAGCTTCAGTCTCACAAATGACGCCAGTTATTTAAAGAATACAAAACAAGATTAACTACAATGATATGCTTTATTTAAAAATACAATACCTTTATGAGGGGTTTACTTAAATAGTATCTTTACGATCAAGTGGAAAAACGCCAGTTTATTTTGAATAACTGTGTCTGTAGATATCATATTTTGTAAGATCTTGATGATGATTTTCTTAGGTAAACGTATATACAGGGTGTTAAGTAATTCGATCTTATCCTCTCAGGTGGTGAATCAGCCCATGAAACTGAACAACTTTCCCTAAGAACAAATGCCGAAATACGAAAAAAAAATTGTAACTTCCCATACAAATTGCATCAGCTGATAAATCATTTTGTATGGGAAGTCAAAAAATTGTAACTTCCCATACAAATTGCATCAGCTGATAAATCATTTTGTATGGGAAGTCAAAAAATTGTAACTTCCCATACAAATTGCATCAGCTGATAAATCATTTTGTATGGGAAGTCAAAAAATTGTAACTTCCCATACAAATTGCATCAGCTGATAAATCATTTTGTATGGGAAGTCAAAAAATTGTAACTTCCCATACAAATTGCATCAGCTGATAAATCATTTTGTATGGGAAGTCAAAATTTTTTTTTCGTATTTCGGCATTTGCTCTTAGGGAAAGTTGTTCAGTTTCATGGGCTGATTCACCACCTGAGAGGATAAGATCGAATTACTTAACACCCTGTATATACAGCTGATAGATTAGATAAGCTATAGACATGAAGCGTACGTTGATTATTGCACTTGCTTTATTTTAATTATACAGGGCGTAAGGGACAGCTTATTAAAAACTGAAACCCTGAATGCGTAGTAATTCAGACCATCATTCTGAATTATTTTTAACCGACTTCAAAAAAGGAGGAGGTTTCTCAATTCGACCGTATTTTTTTTTTATGTATGTCCGCGGATAACTTCGTCGTTTATGAACCGATTTTGATTATTCTTTTTTTGTTGGAAAGGGAGTATCCCAAGGGTGGTCCCATGGTAAGGAAACCAGGATCTGATGGTGGAATCCTGAAGAAATTGAGGGAAACTCTCGAAAAAATTGTCTTTTTTTGTTGGGATTGAAGTCAGTGACTCTTACGTTTTTGACGTGGAAAATTATTATCCAGTAGAATTTTCCTCCGGATTTCGAATTATTTTATGTTTTTTTGAATATTATATGCTTTCAAACTAAATGATGCATTGTATAAATCACCGGAAAATAATAATCGGATATAAGTGATTATTTTTTCCCGGAAACGTCAACTTAAAGACTGTTATTTACCTACTTAGTGCTATGCAATGTCTCGCACTGCGTCCTGCGCGCCGCTGTCAGAATGCGATGTACATTGCTGGTTTTCGTGTTTTACGCTGTTATTAGTATTTTTTATGCAAATCGAAAACCATGAAAAACGGTCCAGCCGTTCTCGAGTTATAAGACTTATATTATACAAGGTGTTTCAAAAAAACCCAAAAAAAATTAAAATTCAAAATTATTTAAAATTTATCTTAAGAACGTCATCTCTACTGACGCGCACCCGGAACAGTTCCAATAGCATCTTGAAGGTGCTGAGCGAGAAAACTGACTCCCCACTATTGGGACACTTCATCAAGATCTTGGTCCATCACAACCAGCATTAAAATAGGATACAAGAGACAACTAGAGGGCTTGGAGTGGGTATTGATGCCATTAATATTGAATTAATTTAAATGTTATTTAATCATCTAAATCATCATTATTAGTAAGTACTAACATAATTTTAAGTTTTTAGACTATTTTACTAACAAATCAGCCTATGTTGCTTGAAATAAAGACATTTATCATTATCATTAATATTATTATTATTATTGCACAGCTCTATTGACAAGTATGTCATATTAATTACATGAAACTTTCATTTTGTAGATGTCAAACCGTAAAACTGATTACTAGAGTTGCGACTATTTCACTTTTAAAATTAAAATTTGGAGTTTTTTTTAAGTTTTTTTGAAACACCTTGTATAAGTATTCGAACAAACCCAACTTTGTTTTATATGCTAAGATGGAGCAGGAGTGCATGCCGGAAAATAATAAGAATCGTATAAACTATCCAAAAATCATAAATGGCAATTGAAATGTATTATTTAACGTAAGTAAGTATACATTTCCGGTAATTGATCAATTTACAGCGTCTCGAGATAAAATGGTCTGGCGAACGCGAGGTGGTGAGCTGATTGGTTGAATGTCTCACTTGGAACTGCGACAAGTAGGCCGAACCCGGGTTGGTTGGGTTAGGTTAGGTTAGAACTGCGACCCCCAACGCACGAGCCGAGCGAGCGAAGCGAGCGTAACGCGGCAGCGACCGGCGAAGTGCCAGAAACGACTGTGGTTGCGTTAAGCGGTTGTCGCATCAACCAATCAGAGAACAGTGTATTAATTACGGATGTCAGTTTAACGTAAAAATGTACACTGAGCAGCGATTGGTCCATTCAGGTATGATTTGACGTGTGGCAAAATCGTTAGTTTATAAACTTACAGCCAGGCAGCGTAAGTTGATCAATTAGCTAAAATTTATTGCGTTAAATAATACATTTCAACTGCCGCTTATGATTTTTCGATAGTTTATAAACTACCTCGAAAATGTATCAACTTACGATTCTTATTATTTTCCGGCATGCACTCCATCTTAGCATATAAAACAAAGTCGGGTTTGTTCGAACACTTATAAATCTTATAACTCGAGAACGGCTGGACCGTTTTTCATGGCAGAATAACTGAAACATTGGAAAATTTACAAAAAAAATCCCACGGGAACGAAGTCCCGGGCGAAAAGCTAGTTTGCATAAAACATACTAATAACAGCGTAAAACACGACAACCAGCAATATACATCGCATTCTGACAGCGGCGCAGCGCGCAGGGCGCAGTGTCGCGAGACATTGCATAGCACCAAGTAGAAAAATAACACTATTTAACTTGACGTTTCCGGAAAAAAATAACACTATTTAACTTGACTAGGTATGGGTAGATTCCACCATTTAATTATTTGCTAAGCTGTCCCTTACACTCTGTATGTATATTACAGCTATTTATCGCGGCGTTTATCTAAATCCCGTGCTAACAACTATGTAATTTGATAAACTATCAAAGTACGTAATAATAAAGTAGCTTTGTCAATTCATTTTCAGAAAATGTGATAAGATTACATACCAACCAATCCAAATAACATTTAGCGGGAGATAGTTAAAGAAATCCAGCCGAGGAAAAGAATTTAAAAGCATAGATAGCTTCACTTTTCCACTTTACCTCCGTTTTCTTCTTATCCGGATTTTCTTCTCAAAAAAATACTAAATATGAAAATAAAAATCTTGACTCTTACTAAAAACGCATTATCCAGCCCTAAAACGTCGACCAAGAAAGCTATACAGACAGACGGACGGCCGCGGCCGGTTTGGTCGAATGGATAGTAGGAATCCTATCCTTCTAAAATTCAGAGGTTCCCAACCTCTTTTTTCTCATAGACCACTTTCAAAATTTTGCTGGTTTCGGTGGACCCCCTGCAGCTAAATTTCTACCATATTCCCAAAACTCAACAAAAAATGTGAAGATTTTTATAGATTAAAGATCACTATAACTATAACCTTCAAGCTAAACAGGAAATAGAATACAATGTACAAAATCTAATGAACAATCAAAAATTACATATTCTGAATTGTAATGAAGCTAATTAAATATCACAACAGTATATAATTTGTGTATAAGTAGCATTGTATAATCACAATTTTCTACCAACTATATGTATAGGTATAAATAAGGACCAAGTTATGTTTAACATAGTCTTACGTAGATATTAATCAGCCCCGGATTTATGATTTTTTCGAACCACGGCAAAAACTTTATATTGGCGCCCCCTCCCTTTAGCGTCTGAGAAAAACTGTTAAAACTATCAAATGAGTAGCATTTTTTGTGACCTTTTTTGAAAATAATACGACGGGATTCCCCTGGCAGAAAGATCAGCACACTACACATGCGTTCAAAAAACATTTACTTGATTAAGATGCGATAATAAATTTAAATAGTATATGTTCAAAAACTACTAGCTGGGCGTATGGAAAGACAAAAGTTTGTTTTTCAACCATATTATATAAAGATTCGATTACTTGATATAAAACCTATGAGATTGTAGGAAAAGAGGCTTCACTTGTTCGATATTTCGAATTCTTGTCTCAATGATTTGGCGCCCCCATGAAACTGCCGCCCGGGGCAAGTGTCCCGGTTTGCCCCCCCCCCCCCCTTAGATTCGGGACTGATATCAATTAGGACAAACATATTTTCTATGGGGAAATTCGATTGTTGTCTTCTCATACTAGGCCAGTTTAGGCTCAATTTGTATGGAGTGGCTCATAATTTTTTGTATTTGTAGTAGGTATTGATGTCCTATATTTTTTTTTACCAATACTGGTTTTAGAAAATATACCTTCAATAATTATCGTTTTTATTCCGAGATTAACTCGAGAATTAGGTGTCAAACAGGCGAGACCGCAGGTTTTAAATAACTCGAAAAAAACAACACCCTCGACATTCGATTGCTTATAACTTTTAAACGGGAACCAATTTTGATCGAATATAGCTAAACACCACCTCGGTTTCGTCAGCTTTCAAACAAAAACCGCATCGGAAATTTACGAGCTACGATGCCACAGCCAGACACAGATATACAGATTACACACGTAAAACTTTTAAAACCCTTCTTTTTTGTTGGGGCTAACTAAATACAAAATGGATTCACTGTGTGTGTGTCACACAGATCTTTCTACAGATGAACTACGCCGACCTTGCCCCAAATAGGATGCTATTGACCGCATCACGGCTGGTGAATTTGAATTAAGAATTCTTTTACATTATTTAGGTCATCTATGTACAGACAGCAGCACGTCAGGTTACCCATTATGAAAGTCAGGTAAGGTTACGAAAGTCGTCGCTATTACGAGTTAGATAAGAGCGACGTCGAGGTCAACATCTATACGTGATGCTGTGTGTACACTGTGGCCATTACTGGAACTGGCCAATTACTGGGTAGGTCTGATTTAATGAAGTACTCCATCGACACGAAAAGCAGAAGAACCTATGCACACGGTAGCACATTAGGCTATACGTATTGACCTTGATGTCGCCCCGCCCTTATCTCGCTTGTAATAGCGCCGGCTTTCGTGTGCAAATGGGTAAATGCTGCTAACTGTACCTAGAGTCCTGCGACAAAAACGCTATCTAGGTAAACTGACGAAGCAAGGGTCCAAGGACCTCGACGTGACAGTAACATTATTTTGCCTCTTAACCGACCGTACCGGGTTCATTTCCCGGTCGTAGAAACGTTTGTTCTCGAGTTTGGGTGTATTGAGTCTTGTTTTCATGCGTGGGGGGCCTGGGGCTATGAATGTCGGTGGATATAAAATGTTAGTGAGTCTATCGCTCAGTTGCAGAAACGTTCATTAAAGTTAAGTGTATTACCATCCTTGTCGTCCAAGGAACATAGGTCGAAATATTAAAGAAAAATTTCGTCTCCATTCAACTTGTGTGATCAGCTGAAATCTATAAGATGTTTCAAAAAAACAAAAAAAAAGAAATTCCATAATTTAATTTTAAAAGTAAATAGTCGCAACTCTAGTAATAGCTCAGTCAAGTTAAATATTATCAGGGGGTCGTGCTTGCAAAAGGTCGGGTCATTCTGAATTTTTTATATGTTGTTAAGACCTAAACCAATATTAAAAAACCAGATTTGCAATTTCCAAAGTGCTGTGCGAGCGGCAGTGTGACCAAAAAACCATGAAATTTTCGGTTTTTTTTCAGTTTTTGCTCAATATCTTAGTGAAGGAAGGGTCTGATCAGTATAGTCACTACAGATACATTTAAAGTATAGTAAATTTGCTACAATTTGAGACCAAAGCGAGCTCTCTACGGCTATTGGTTCCCAAGATACAGTTCTTCAAAAACAAACCGGGACGGTACTGTTCACCCCCGCCTTTACCGGGTGCGATACCACCTCAGCAACATTTGGCCAAGGAAAGACCAAAACACCACACTCCTGAGTAAGAATGAACCACTTGCTGAGCAAGTGGAGGTCTTCCTTCGGCCAGACTCCACCCCACAAACCGTGAAAGAAGCCGGCATCAAGTGCTTTGTGGCTCTATATGGGGGTGACATCGCGAGGGACACTTTGAATTTCCTCAGGTATAAGACGTTTGTCACTTCAATGAGCATAAACCTAGCCCGTTTGCCACCGACAGAAGATGCCACAGGCCACCATGCAGCAAGGTGCTACCTCCAAGTGCAGAAGTGGCGGGGAGTCAACTTGAATCCCACTGATTGGGGGTGGAAGATGTCTTCTCAGGGACTCATCCCCATCCCCACCACCATGGATCCCGCCCTTCTGCGAAAAATTTCCTGTAAATGCAAGAAAAGGTGCTCTGGGAGCTGCTCGTGCAGAAAGGCTGGGCTCCGCTGCTCAGTCCTTTGCCAGTCATGCGGTGGCAAATTGCGCACTAACGTCCCGGAAGTGGAGCTAAAATGCTCGGATGATGAAGATGACCCGAATACAGACTGGGCTCCTCTCCCAGCGTCCATCACTGTCGAAGAGGAACCATCTTCATACGAACCCAAACCTGGATCATCAAAGATGAAAAGAAAGGCATAATTTGGCAACCAAAACACATTACCTACATGATTTATATAACTTTTCTTAGAGATACTGTCAGATTATGTTACTTTAAGTAGTTGTTGTTTTAAAACCGCTGGGTATACAGATGCTAGTTTGATCTCAAATGAAAGCTAATTTACTACAACTTAACATTTGATGTGGGATGCATATTTTATAAGATATTTCACAAAATAAGTGCACGTTCCGAAAAAAATAACTTTTTGCACAAAAATTAATGTTTTCGAAGAACTGTAACTCGGGAACCAGAAGCTGTAGAGAGCTCGCCTTGATCTCAAATTGTAGCAAATTTACTATACTTTAAAAGTATTTATAGTGACTATACTGATCAGACCCTTCCTTCACTAAGATATTGAGCAAAAACTGAAAAAAATCCGAAAATTTCATGGTTTTTTGGCCACACCGCCGCTCGCACAGCACTTTGGAAATTGCAAATCTGGTTTTTTAATATTGGTTTAGGTCTTAACAACATATAAAAAATTCAGAATGACCCGACCTTTTGCAAGCACGGATTTACATCTAGACTGAACTATAATCAGTTGCACGGTTTGACATCTTTCAAAGTGAAACTTTCATATAACTAATATGACATACTTGTCATATTTGTAATAGAGCTGCGCAATAAGCTAAATTTTAATTAATTTTCAATTATCTTTTTTTTGGGTTTTTTTGAAACACCTTGAATATGAGATTTTTTTTTTAGAATTTCATATATATTTCTTTGGGAAAGTTTTTCAGTTTCATAAGGCTAATCACATATAAAATATCGTTAACTTATTTAAAATCACTCCATATAAAGTCTACACCATTTAGCAAGCAAACTATTCTACATCTATCTAAGATGCTTTATTCAGTTTTATGACACCTTTTATGAATAACTTTATTTCAACGGCAAAGGCATACGTACTCTTTGGTAAATCCAGATAATACTTCATGTTTATTGATCTAATAATTTCATGTTTCAAAAACCATATGAAGTAAACAGTCATATCGACATCTCACACGTGTCTCACACTCAAAATTTTGACAGTGATAAATACCTCCAAAATTCGCAATTTATTTCGTGCAAAATTCGAGGATGAGGAAATTAGTAAGTGCATTGTGCATGTTCGATGCTTATTGAATAACAACGGTTACGTTAAAGGTAAAAAACCTATATAATGACACAGCAATTCTTCAATTTACTAATTAACACGATAGCAATATAAGAATATGTAAATGGCGAGGTAAAACATTGCAAGTGGATGTGTAAAAGTCTGTAATCGCTGTATGGGATTATGAGACTAATTATTGAGCTATTATTCGATATCTATTTTTGGACCGAATATATGTAAAACTGCCTGACGGGAGTCACTGTTTCCCATGGCGGGGGTTTAGCTTTCAATACATTTTATCCAATCCTAACCTACTATTTTAAATCTTAAAAGTTTGTGAAGAGAATACTTAATCACGCAAAAACTAATGAGCATATTTTAATGAACCTTTCCTATAATATAGCTTAGAGATCGATATAAAACATACATTCCATTTTTCACAAATTCATACGGAGACGAAGTACCGGACAGAAATTAAATCTCTTGTCGATAAGGGAGGCCTGTGGACTATGAAATGATAAATAGTTACCTAGGTAGCCTATTTAGTGTTAATCGCTATAGGAATTCGTTTGAACAATAGTGAAGCCCGATATTCGTTTCGTGGTTAAAGTCAACCAGGCTATCACCGATCACAATCGATGAACGACATCGTACATTGCTGATGTGCTGATGTATTATGAATTGTTTGATGTGTGTTAAAAGGTTTTGTGGTTCGCGGCGGTGGGTGTTAGCTGGCATCGTGTTGACGGCGCTGGTGGCGGGGGCGCTGGTGGCGGTGCTGGTGGCGCTTCAGCCCTGGGCCAACAGCGTCCACCCGCGCTACCAACGAGCCGCCGTCGCCGCCAATGGGTACGAGTGCGCGAGGATCGGCCGGTACGTATTTAGTCAAAGTCTAAATAACTTTTTGACATTCAGGATGTTTCTTAAAATAGTCAAAGTAACATTAGGTAAGCCTTCGTGCGCCAAATATACAGGAGACATATTTTTGAAACGATAGAATTCCAATTCGCATACAAATTGACAAGATTCGTATGAGAATCTCATACAAATCTTGTCAATTCGTATGCGAATTGGAATTCTATTGTTTCAAAAATCAGGCCCCAGGTGTTCGAGATAACTATCGCAAGCGGCGTAAACATCGCACGAGTTAAAGGATTTAAACATTCACACATTATTCGTCTTATAAAGGATTTTATACATTAAAGGATTTAAATACATCTTACATTTACATATTCGTTCTTTTGATTCTATTTCACAAAGGTGCAGGGAATAAATAAACTGTCAGGGAATAGATAGATGAACTGGATTTTAATTGAAGGATGTACTTTTTTTGTAAACTTCTGAGTTTGGCTTACATCTTCACTAACCTCCACTGAAAATCTCTTTTTTTTAATAAACGCTACCCACTCCAAAGGTCTACGCAAGATTATCCCTTCTGTTGTCGGTCCCGTGGAATACACACAAAGACAGGCACGAAAATACAAGCTTGATCCGATCATGATCTGAGAAGAAACAATACTAGGCGCTACTCTGCCAAACCAGACGTCATGCTATGTTTTAAACTAAGTCTATGACGAAACCAAAGCCGCAGGTTAAAGGACCAAGTTTATTGTTAATGTGAAAATTAACACCACGAAACAAAAAGCATGGGTGGCTACTTAATCCCTCAACCAAACCAACGTACAAGAGTGCAATAGGTGCCGCCGCCGTCGTCTGTCGATTTGCAGAAATAAAGTGTTTCTGTACAAGATATAATTTGGAGAGAGTGTGCTCAAGAGCTCCACCTAAACTAACTAAATAGGAATATAAAATGTGAGTACGATGCTAACAGAGATAAATATAGAGGAAAGGACCATGGGCAAAAATGTATGGACTCCGTCCCCACCCTCCAACAGACCTTTTGTGTATATCGTCAGTTTCATACGTATTTTTAAAGAGATTAATAGCTACGTTTAATGTCAAAATCCATGGGGTTGAGAAATAACACATAATTAAAGATTGCTTAAATACCTATCGGTTTATATTTTTATATGTGTTCTAAATGTATACCTGAGATGATAAATATGAATATAACAATAAAATATTATGAATATGGTAATAATCAAAGAATTATTAAATAACATACTATTACTTTTGTTATCAATATTAACATTAAAGTAATATTTTTCCAGAATATCCCACACATTTGAGGGATGTCGCCATAGTAAAAAGTCATCACTACATTGATATCTTTCATTTGAGATACATTTCAAATCTGTTGGTCGGAGGGGGGACGTTTTGTCCAATCGTCCTTTAAATGGAGATGTCTATAGAAATGATATATATCTATAATATGATATCTATCTATAAGATGGACTTATAGAATTATATACACAGGAGAGAAACAAAGAGAGAAGGGTACAGCTATAGTTGTAATGACCGTGGTGAAATAAAGTTCTGAATTAAAATTATTGTCCACGCTAAATCTAATACGTAATACCTATACATGAAAATAAAAACGAAAAAAGCAGTAAAAGTAGGTATAGTTCTTTAGAACTACGAATGATTCATCATTGATCTAATAATTCATAGATAATTCGTGTGTATTCGGAAAATCTACATATACTTAATTGCAGAAACACAACAAGAAATTAGAAACTGTACCTATTCCATTAGTCTATTTACGAAAATTGAGAATTTAATCTCGGAAAACACTTTTTAATTTCCAAAAATAAAATTAACGAAAAAAAGAGTTTCAATCAAATCTAAGCAGAACAACTTCTGCGCCCTTTGCTAGTCTGCTTGTCTACGAGACAAATTGAAAGACATTTAACGTTTTGTTTTCAAATAATTAAAATTGACCAAATTAAAATATTCTATTTTAAAATATGTAGTTCTTTATTTCTTGTTTTTATACAAAAATATATACGTATGCTACTATAAAAATAGTGTAAATATTAAAATAAAAAAATACTCAGACTAAAATAGCGTCAAAGAAAAAATTACTTACTTACGTTTAATAATTTTCATTATTTTTGGTAATGATTATAGCTTTACCTATACCTATCTTCTAGTTCTTATTACGAAATAACTTCTGTATGTCCGCTATGTTATCCACGTCGTACACTTATGGCCTTATCACAAGCCGAATTTCAAAATATATCATTACGCTTGTGTTTCAAAGAACTTTACAACGACTTTTTAAAGCGTACGTAAATGGATCCTGGGTGGATTCTGACTCAAAAGCCGTATTCCCTGTTTTTAATCCAGCTGATGGGTGTAAAATCGCCGATGTTCCTGATATGGACGTCAACGATACACGAAAAGCTATCACATATGCAGCCGAAAGTTTTCAGAAATGGAAAAAACTAACTGCGAAAGAACGCTCCCGTATTCTAAGAAGGTGGAATGACGTCAGTATGCGAAATTGCAATAAAATTGCAGATATAATTACTGCTGAGTCGGGTAAAATACTAAAGGAAGCTAGAGATGAAGTAATTTATGGTAATTCATTTATAGAATGGTTTTCTGCTTTGGCTCGCCATATCAACGGCGATATAGTTCAAAGCCCTTGGCCTAATAAAAAGATTTTGATGACAAGACATCCGATTGGAGTAGTTTCTGTTATAACCCCGTGGAATTTCCCGTATTCTATGGTTACTCGAAAGGTTTCCGCTATAATGGCTGCAGGTTGCACCTGCATAATCAAACCATCTGAAGAAACACCGTTATCAGCATTAGCCGTTGCAGAAATGGCAGCAGAAGCAGGAGTACCTGAAGGGGTCATAAACGTTATCACAACTAGCGAAAAGAATTGTGCAACTGTTGGGAAAGTAATGTGTGAAGATAACAGAATTACTGGTATATCATTTGCTGGTTCAACAGCAGTTGGAAAGCTTCTGTACACCCAGGCAGCAAGCGGTATTCGAAGAGTGGCTTTCGAGCTTGGTGGAAATGCTCCTTTTATTATGTTTCCTAGTGCTGATTTAGAATACACTCTGGATCATGCTATGAAAGCAAAATTCAGGAATAATGGGCAGACATGTGTAGCAGCAAACAGATTTTTAATTCATGAACAATTATTTGACAAATTTGTGGAAGGCTTTCGAAATCGCATTTCAAAGCTAGTAGTGGGACCCGGAACTAAAAAAGGAGTGACGTTGGGGGCGATGATTAATAAAAGGCAAATTAATAAAGTTGCCGCTCTAGTAGATGATGCTGTTTCAAAAGGAGCACTTTGTTTGATTGGTGGAAAAATTGCGAAAGATATAGGCGACCTTTTTTTTCAGCCCACTTTATTAGTAAATGTGGAGCGTAATATGCAAATATACCATGAGGAAATTTTCGGCCCTGTGGCTGTTTGTCGCAAGTTTTGTAATGAAAAGGAGGCTATTGACACAGCTAACGATACTTTATCTGGGTTAGCAGCTTATGTGTTTACAGAAAACTATGGTCAAGTATTTAGAACAACTCACAGTCTGAAGGTTGGAATGCTGGCTGTCAATGATGGAATAATGACAGCAGCCGAACCAGCTTTTGGGGGTATTAAAGAATCTGGCATTGGCAAAGAGGGTGGTTTATATGGAGCTCTAGAATATACACATCTGAAGTATACGCTTATGTCTCAACTTGATAAGTAAAGGATCATGGGTATTTGTTCAACTGGTTGTAATTTTTTAAAGTATTTATTAGTTAGTGGAAAAGTTTACCGTAAGTGGAGATAAAGTGGAAAAAAATAATTCTATTTAAAAAACTAAATCGTTAACTGATGCTGATAAATTATCTTAATTTTTTTTTTTTACATAAACAACCAACCTGGGCTTGCGATTTCTGAACAATTCTTTCAAATTCTTCAAAAGATTGTTAACTATAGAGGATGCCCGGGACTTCATTCTTGAGTAAATTTTGACTAGTAATAAAAGGAACCTTTGTGCCAAATTTTGGCTTTCTAGGTCTGAGGGTTTGGGCTGGGCGTTGATGAGTGAGTCAGTGAGTCAGGACTTGAAATTTATATATCGCTATGTTTTATTATTATGTATGTTCTATTTCCCTATGTTATTATTTTGTATGTCTCTGGGCTTATCTTATCTGTTACTTTCTTTGCTATTTGTCGTTTATTTGTTCCTTAATTCCTTGTTTGTTGTATTGTTAAACTCTATTGTTGCTTTTGTGTTTGTCTTTCTCTGTTCCGTCTCTTTGTAAGTGTGTACTGTGATGGAAATACATTTCTTATCTATCTATCTATATGTATATTAAAAAATAAGCTGTAAGTCATCTAAATTTTTAAAACTCTCCCAGCATTGGCAGATAAGAATAACCTGGGTAGGTATTTCCTAACTTACTGTGTCCAGAATTAATGGGAATGCCTTCAAGTCACCATGATACATAGAAACTGTCATCTAAACAGTGATATATTTACCAGTAATGAGTTAATGACGGTAAAAATAATGCGGATAAAGTTGTTGAATTGATTAGTAAGAATTGAAGTCATGCAATCTTATTAGAGACTCTCAGTGCAATCAATCATAGTTGTAATATTGTACATTCTTTACCATTACAGTTATTGTTGTCATGCTACAGTTACATACAATTTGTGTACGTAATGAAACACTTAGGTAATAGGTATGTCGTAAAGTCTTATTTATGTATTTTAAACTATTTTCAGATTCTTATACCATGTGCAAAATGTTTATCAACACAGGTTTAATTAATTAATTTATGCCTTTTTGTAATGCTTCCTCGATGGCTCGTACTTTCAAGGCTTCTTCTATCGTGCCCAAGATACTTGCGACATAAAGATTTTGTCTGACGATTTAATAAGCTGATTTCGTCGTCCTATATAGTGCTTTTTAGAAACTCAAGGACCCGTAGACCAAGTAAAATTCATATTTTTTGTGCTTCGACACCGCCTATACTGGCGTAACATTTATCTTTCAACCACCCTTAAATAAACAACATGGTATTCTCACTCATTAATCCATATTTAGTTATTGATTATGTCAGGATTTTACAGTCTCTTTGTCCATTTCAGTGAAATCTTGGAGCTAAACGGAACAGCCATTGATGCCGCGATCGCGACATTGTTTTGCGAGGGAGTCGCGTGCGCACAATGCATGGGTCTAGGTGGCGGCTTTCTTGCGACGATCTACGACGCACAGACCCAGCAAGTGAGAGTATTGAACGCACGAGAGCGAGCGCCAGCGGCAGCCAACGAGAACATGTTCGCGAACGCCTCGTCCACGGTTGGTGGACTGGCCGTCGCCGTGCCTGGGGAGCTGAGGGGCTATGGCGAACTGTACAAGGCATATGGACGTCTGCCGTGGAGAGACTTAGTCAAACCGACCGCCAACCTGTGCCGCCAAGGGCACCGAGTCAATTCTTACATGGCCCGCGTGCTCCAAACATACAGCGACCGAATAACAGCCGAGCCCACTATGAGGTTCGTGTTATTATTATCATTACCACAGATATGACGGCGTAAAGAAGTGCCGTTGACGTCATATTACGTTTATTACTGTAGCCTGCAGACTGCACTCCTTTACTGTGCCTTTCATCTGTACTTTAACTTTTTATAATATACAACTCTTCAATTTGTAACTTTTTTGTCCTATTGGTTTTCTAGGGAAATATACGTGAACCCGGAAACAGGCAAGGTGTGGGTCGAAGGCGACATTATCAAAGAGCCAATTTTGGCCCGAACTCTCGATATCATCGCAGAGGATGGCCCGGAGGCGATTCACAACGGCTCACTCACGGCGGCGCTGGCCAGAGATATCCAAGACCTAGGAGGAATCGTTTCCGAGGAAGACCTTCAGAACTTCAAGTGAGTTAAATGGAACGGAGACAGAGAACTGATTTTAATGTGCTTTCTAGTTCTAACATCTAATGAAAGCACTAACATCCTTGTTAGAGCAAAATTGTGAGAAGTTTCTTTACTAGATCAGGGCCCGAAGGGTATGTCATATAGTATGTTTCATATATATATATATATATACTGTAATCTAGTATTATAGTAGTCGACCACAAACTTTTTTCCAGAATTTAACCAACGCAGCGATTAAAAGATAAGCTTAGCCGCTTAACAAAACCTGTAGTCATAGTTATATTTAATCATATTTTTTTCATCCAAACGAGTAGGTAACCAGTTAGGCCGCTATTTTCAACTGTTGCCGAATAGTACGGAAATTTTATTGTTGGCTTCGCTTCTAACAACAAATCTCCAGATTACACTCAAAAACATTCGTTGTCACGTGTTACTGGACCAATACACAATAAAAGAAGAAAAACAAAGTCGATTAGATAAATCATAATACACCTCTGCATATTATATACTCATACTCGGGAGCAACTTATCTAAGTTGTACAAAATAATAATGATGGCACATGATCCATTACTATATTGTATCATGTGTCATCATCCATTATTATTTAGGCTTGGTATGGATTTGGAACTATTGTATTCAACAAAATAATATTATGGAATAAGGAAGAGCGTGGCCTAGCCTTCTTACACTTGCTGGCTGTTCGTTCATATCTTACATTTAAAAGAAGGTCACAGCAACTACATCAAATATTAAGTAATTTAATTTAAAGCAATGTTTTTTTTTTCATATGCTTTTAGGGTAGAGTGGCAAGACCCTATTTCCGTGCCGTTGGCAGGAGGCAAAACTCTGTACTCGACTCCACTCCCAGGGTCGGGATCGGTACTGGCATTTATCCTGAATATGCTTCGAGACTGGGTTGGCGGCGGCTCCGACGTGCCAACGGGTTCCAATCTATACTGGCACAGAATAGTCGAAACTTTCAAGTTCGCGTACGCCAAGAGAACCGGCCTCGGGGACTCTTCACGAACGAATCTCCCATACAACATTCTTGAAGTAAGTTTTTAATAGTTTTTCCCCTCTTGTTTTCTTCTTTACAGATTGCGGCTACAGCTATTGTGACTAAATTTAAAGCAAAGCTTTAAAAGTGGGTGTTACATCAAAAAGATTTTGTTTTCTACGATGTTTTGTGCATTGATAAATTGTTTGTTGAATGGGTCGATAGACATTCGTGGCGTGGGCCGCGAAGTGTGGCTTTGTATCATCTGGTGTCTTAACTTTAATTTGAGATGGGCATAACACCCGTTGCTTAACGTTTATAAGAAGGCCGCCTATTTGTATGCATTGTTCCGAATTTCCTGTAAATATTATTTTTATTTTCCTATATGTGCAATAAATTATAGGTAGGTAGAATTAATATGAATAGATTTTTTGTTCTTATCATTGCAACGGACTAGTAAAGCAGCAGGATATTATAATCAGAGATCGAGGCTCGGTATAAACTCAACCCCCCTAGTTACTAAAATGTCACACTCTTACTGATTTCTCTAATAAAGACCTAGTTACTAATTTATTTACCACACGTCTCGGAACGGTCTTCGGAAGACATGGGGGTCTGTTACAAAAAGGCTACAAATATTACCATCGGGTGATATGATCCCGATGTCGATATTTATTTCTGGCTGATGTACCCAATACATCATCCAGACATAAAGCATGAGCTTCTCGACCATAATATTATACTTAAGCACGCGCCCCCTGACTAGTAAAATGATAAGTCGATTGCAACAGGCAGACTTTAGTCTGCATATTATACTAACCTGGGACCCTAGCCACCGATGACATCAATTACGATTGAAAGTTGACGTTTTTTTGTACGTACATTGCTTAAATAATTTTAAGCAAGAGCAATGTAATGACAAATTCGCGATCCATCGTAAAGTCTATCCACGGTCTACACCCTCTGTTAAAGCATCAATTTCATTTGTACATTGCAGCTCGAAAAAAACTTATCGGATCCAGCTTGGGCAAGAAGCTTTCGTGAGAAAGTGGACGACTCCCGTACATTTTCCGACTGGAGGCATTATGGAGCTATGTTTGAGGGGGCTGACGACCACGGAACAGCGCACGTCATTGTTATAGCGCCCGACGGCAGTGCTGCCTCTGTCACCAGCACTATTAATTACATGTGAGTCTAATCTTCCTTTACTTTCCAGGATAACCATTAAAGTAGACCTTCAGAGTCTACTCAACTACTTAAGATAATGTCATTTTCGGAAGTCGATTTCGACAGCTTTGTTTCTTATGCACAAAATGATTTTAACTGAAGCTGAAAACCCAATACAATACAATAATGTATACCTAAACAATCAATATCAAATTTTCGATACATAAGTATAGTCAAGTATATTGTGGCGAACTTGGCTAATCTTGGTGTCAGAGTTTTCAAACCGCACAATGGCCTCTGACTTGGTTTTAACGACTGTAGTCAATCAACAACAACCGGGATCAACAGCTTAATGTGCACGGAAACGCTCGTGATAAATTTCCACTTTTGGTCACCCATTAGGTTCCCTGCCTCTGTGTACGTTGCTTAACGTCACTGACCGGTTGAGATCAGCGGGTGCCGCTACTAATTTGACTTCTCGATACGCACGACCTCAACTAAGATAATGGTCAAAATAGCTCCACCTAGGTCTAACTCTCCCTCTCCTTCCCTGGACCTTTCCTTGTATGATGTTTTTTATAAAGTGGTCGAGATCATCTTTCCTTTTTTGTTATGTATGGGTTTAAACAAACTTCTCTTTTCCTGTACTAATGTAACTGTTACCACTACAGCCCCTATATTCTCTTTCGATTGGACTGTAGAAGTCCGACTATCAGTATCGCATCGTACAGTCCAAAGCTCCGATTGGTTACCAATAGTCGCAGAAGCGCTAATCCTGTTCACATACAACCATAATTTTATGCTAACTAAACAGATGAAAATCAAAAGATGATGCTAAAAAGATATGCTAATCTTTAGACAAAAATCTAATCAAATCTTCTTCATTCGCAGATGGGGGTCTTTACGTCGGTCTAAAAGTCTAGGCTTCATGTTAAATAACGAAATGGATGACTTTGCAATTCCCCAACGAAACTCTTCTTACGGTATGCCACCGTCTCCGGCGAATATGGTGGCGCCTGGTCTACAGCCGCTTAGCTCGATGGTGCCATGCATAGTGTTGGATGAAAATAACAACGTGGATATTGTCGTTGGTGCTGCTGGTGGTACTAAAATTACTACGCAAATTGGTCTGGTGAGTTTGATAGTGGAACTAGTTTAAAAAAATAATAATAATGTTTTTGCTCTTGACCACAATATAGCACAAGGGCGAAGATGCGGTCGAGGGTGTAACAAGCTAACCCAGATTCATCTGGACCTATTCACTAAAACTTTAAAGAGATACGGGTTATATGAGCTCAAAAATATATGCACGGGCAGGGAAAAAGCGCTCAGTGCGAATCCGCGGGATTTCGACAAGATAAGGATGGTACCCTGAATCTGAACGTCCGATAGAAGAAAAGGGCAGGCGGAATGAGCTCATGAAGCCCCGAGCACACTCTTCATCACGACTTCGAGCGATATCACTCGCACATCTTGGTAGAGTCGTTTTCTATACGGGCGCACGCTGCACTGCGAGCAACGGAAACAGAAAAACGCTGCCGCCAGTGTAACAGAGTCGTAACTAAGTCGATAAGGTAGTTCGATCTTGTGAACTGCACTTGTTAACTTAAGATCAGTTATTCGACATTTTGCAACCCTAACTCCATATTTTAAATGCTGAATTTAATTTTATTTCGAAAAATTGCCAATCCTTACTAATATTATAAACGCGAAAGTTTGTAAGTATGGATGTATGGATGTATGGATGTATGGATGTTTGTTACTCTTTCACACTCAAACGGCTGGACCAATTTTGATACAATTTGGTATGGAGGTAGCTGACACTCTGGATTAACACATAGGCTACATAATTTTCCCAAATTCCCACGGGAACGAAGTCCCGGGCAGAAAGCTAGTAAGCCATATCAACGTTCATTGATAAAAAATGCTGACCCCAACTCTGAGCCTCCGATACGAAATCACATACGCCTATTTTGAACTAAGTGTGTCCCGTCAGTTCTCGCCGAAATGTTAAAATATCTGACTTTTTGTCACCGACATGCCTAGCTAGCCTCATAAACGTTCAGGTTAGGCTGTGACTGTTACCTGTGACTCTCTCGTTCGTTACATATCTAAAACCTTTGAATTTTTTTCAGACTGTGCTGAACACCGTCAGTGAAGGTGGTCTTTTGCATGAAATAGTACAGAGGCCACGACTACATCATCAGCTCGTCCCCATGGAAGTGGAACACGAGGCTGATTTTGATCCGGTAACTATTTCACATTTGTTTGTCCTGCAATTGTGAAATCGATTACGACTGATCTTTCTGTTAATTATTGCTTCAGTACAAAGTGAACATACAGTGAAATTCACTTTGTCCGAAGTCATAAATGGCTAATTTCAGATCAATCGTAATCGACTGACCATGTAGGTAAACTAATACATGAAAAAACGACCCATAAAAATCGTTCAACCGAAATATTTAATACCTAAGTATTTAGGTGATAGAGTTCGACTTACGATCGCTGGATTACTTTGACTTTTGGCTGGACAGGGACATTCAATAAAATACGCGAAGGTAAATTGTTTATTTACGCAAATGTTTCGTCAGTGCTACCTTTTCAATTCTAGTCTGTAGGTTATAAAATAAGAGTGCCTACCCATATGGAAATTAACCCTATCGTTCCGAGGTAATGGCTAATAATACCCCATACTAAGTATTAAGTATTGTGTGGTAATGGCTAGCTATTGCACATAATAGTCATTGTTATGTACCTCTAAGTACAGTAGGTATGTATGTCACGATTCTAAATGATTTGTTGCATCCTCTATGCCTTTCATAGTTTAGTTTGATTGGTAGTTACGGTCACGGTCAGCTGCAAAATTGTCAAACCCCAACCAATTGACAAGGATGAAATTGTCTGAAAATATGGGTGATTTTAAATAAATAAGCGAAACGTTATTCTGCCCATGAAACTGAACATCTTTTCCAAAAAAAACCCATATAAAATTATCGAAAAAAATGTTTTTTTTTAATGATATGGGTTAAGGCCAAGGTCATAGATGAGGTCTGGTACTCCCACGCACTGACGGAACATAGCAAGCTGTTTGGCGTCGGACTTCGATAGGAGGGTGGTCGCGAACCAGACGGCCCTTTACAGAGCCTACCACACCGCATGAGACCATAAGACGCCACCTATTTTTCTATCTATTTTCATACTAAGCCAAGCTGATCCCACGAGTTGTAGGACCTATTTCGACCTATATTCCATCTTTAGTTTTTGCTAACTATACTATTTCAAAGCACTTTTAGATTCTCTATACACTCACACCTATAATCCCTTTCGGGATAGGCAAAACGTCATGCGGTTATGGGACCACTTGACGCCACCTTTGACATTCATTCTGAGGGCTGATATTGGTCTTTTAAAACCTTAGCCCAATACCTAATTTACAGCTTACCCTGAACTTATCGGACTTGGGAGTGGGTGATTACTTAGTTGATCCTGCAATACTCTGTACGTGTAGGATTCAAGTATACCTGTACTATACTTACAAGTACAAGATCTTGTAGCCTTGCCTATTATGCACAATAAAACTTTTTGGGTAGTCTTTGAGAATTATGAGATCCTACTACCAGGCCAGGCTTAGGCCTCCCCTGCGTCTCTACTTCTACCGGTTTAGTATCTACTATTTGAAAAATCGTCAATATAGTCACACCGCCCTCCATCCTAAGGCACTCAGTGTGTGACGAAATGTACCTATATACCTATATCTTAAGGCACCCTGTGTGAGATGTCCATATTTCAGTCACATCTATTTCAGCATCTTACCAAAACCACTGACTTAAAAATCGAATCCGAAATAAGGTTTTCAAAATACCCAATTCTGATTTAAATTACTAAATATTTATGTTAGGTTTCAATCACTAGTTTAATTTGATAATATAATCCTTTTTCCTTTTCAAACGCAGCACGTGGTAGCGTCTCTACAAGCAAGAGGGCACGCGACCACTGAAAGAGGTCCTACGGCAGGATTTGCGGCCATAGTGGGCGCGGCGCGAGACCACTCGGGATACCTCGTACCCTTCACGGACAGGCGACGTATTGGCAGCATCGACGGCATTTAACCTTTAGCGTAACGAATATTTTGGAAACGTACAGTCTACAAAAGAATTCGGTCTGCAGGCGCATATACATACGTGCGCCTGCTACCTACTCTCGTTTGGCGTTTGTACCATAAATTACAAGTATTGTTTAACGCTATTCTTCGGCGACAAGTTGGAACGGAAAGAAAAATTGGTGTTAGTGGTCTTTTTAGAAGCGGTTTTTTAACTTATTTACGGTGCCATACATGTGATATCAATTTACTTGTTATAAATATTTCCGGAGAACTGAAACTAACTTGTAAACAGTACAATTTAGTTAACTTAAATATTAGGTACTAGGTGATTTTCCAAATACTTACTTACGGATAAATACATGTGTGATATTTTTTTTTACCCACAGATTAGATTGTTTGTTTGAATATTACCTACATTGAATGTAAATACTTAGTTATTTTTAAGTCACTGTGATGTTAAAACGTTACCTAATACTTTATTTTATTTACTGATTAAATCTAAATTTAATGTTAAAAATTATTTGTATTTTTGTTTTTTTTCTTTCTCTACTCCAACACCTTCTCAATACTCAATCATTTATTTGCATCCCATGGTGTTTTACATAGGTCAGTTTTCGTAAAACGTCATAGGTATATAACAACATTATTAACATTTATGGGAACTCATTGACCTAGGGTTGGGGCCCGCAGGCGATCTAAACTCTGTCAATGAATTCACGTGAATAACATGAATATGAAGAAAAAGCGTCAATTCAGTGGCTATATGATGCTACCTTCTCCTTGGGAGACTTTAAATTAGCGAAACTTCAGATGTTGATTAAAGCGACTACAGCACCCGATAAAGGCAGCACACATAGGAATAGTGCCATCTCCGTCTCTCAACAGGCCTGGGCCGGCAGTGCGAACAGTGTCTATACACGAAGTTTACGGGCTATGAAAGCGTGCGTGCGTAAAAACATGTTGGAAAGTTAGAAAAATGAGATTTATAGAAAGGTAACAGTTTAAATCGCAAAATGCGTTAGCTATTTATCGAGAATGTTCAATCACGAACATTTTGATAGCAAATCCAAGTTCCTGTGTGCATTTTAATCGTTTTTACAGCTTAAAAGATACACAATATTGGGTATTTAGAGGTGACTTTGTGAGCTTTTTCTATCGAACCAAAAGTGCTGAATCATATTTTCAGCAAACATCTAGTTTAGGTATGTCCTGATTATTACCGTAGTATTTTTTTCTTCGATTTAATGCAGTGCGTCATGCTTATCTACGCATCATAAAATCGTAATTTAGGTGCTGTAGTCGTCTTAAAGTGAATAGGTAAAAGAAATCCCATTGGCTCACCCAAGTGATTTCAGGAGGTGGGCGGTGCCGGTGGGTCCCTTTAAATTGTGCAACTGTCCCCAAGGAAACTAAATGAGATTCCCATACAAAGGCAAATCAGCTGATCGTACAAGTTGTAGGCGAATTTTTTTATTTTTCAAATCTCCACCTATGTTCCTTGGGGAAAGTTGTTGAAGTTTCGTCGGCTGATTCACATCCTTAATTTTCGCTAGATAAGTATCTGATTTAAAGTCACCCAATAGGTATAATATGACAGTTTTAATATACTCCCCTGCCCTCATTGGTAGTGTATGTACAAATCACAAGACTACCTACCCCACCTCTTCTACTGTATACTGGTCCTTGTATAAAAAATTGATACGAACCTCTAATCTTGAACGATGAGTCCTGGGTTCGATTTCCGATCGGGACAAAAAAAATGTCTGGGTTTCATGCGGACCTTCCATAGATTCCATTCGGGAAAGGCAAGGGAAACTATGTCCATGCAGCCTCGTCTTCAGTAAAAAATCTTCTTTCTTCAACTTAACCTAAGCCCTAAGCTCCTCATGTTCTGCGTAAAACCGGATAGCATCTGTTGTGTTTCTCGCACTTTAACTTATTTTTTCTATGTCTATGGTTTCTCGCCGCCAGTTTTCGTAAAACAGACGCTATCCGGTTTAATGCCGAACATGAGAAGCTTAGGGCTTAGGTAAAGTTGAAGGAAGAAGATTTTTCACTGAAAACATGGCTGTATGGACATAGTTTCCTTTGCCTTTCCCGAAAGGGATAAATTAACAAAAAAAATGTCTATGTAAATGGGACATTCCCTTTTTTTTGCTTTTTTTATATGGCGTGGCATGACTTGTCCAATATTGTCCATCCATATGCCACATAGACATAGAAAAAATAAGTTAAATATGCCACCAACACCAACGGATTTGCCTCACACAAAAATGCAAGAAGTGTACAATGCCAAAGTTCTAAAAAAAAAATTAAAATGTCAAAGTGACAGCTAATATAAAGTGACAGTGACAGATCAAGTCAAATTTCTTCTACGCGGAGTTTGCCGCTAAAACATTTAGAGTAAAATTAATATTTTATTCAATAATTATTCACCATAAAAACAATTGAAAGTGTAAAACAGATAAAAAGAAATATATTTCACAAATTCTTACAAAAATCTGCCGGCAAATATGAGCTATCAACTCTCAGAAGGGTCTCTTGAGGTGAGTAAAACTTGTTGTGACATGTCTTGGGAAAAACCAAAAGAAAACATCATATTTCTGATACAATTTTATTTTATTTAGCTAGAATAACAAGCTCTGTTTGTATTTTATGGTATTATTTGCAATTTTGTCATGTAGGTGATCATGAATGGAGGGCATTATGATAAGCCTGTAATGCAAGTATTGGGCAGTAAGAAAATTCAAGGCAGCGGCGCCAATGAAAGGTTTCGTCTACTGGTATCTGATGGAAAGCATTCCCACAGCTTTGCCATGCTGGCAACGCAACTAAACGATAAATTGATCAAAGGGGAACTCTCAGATTACTCAGTTGTTCAAATTGATCGCTTCGTCACTTCACTACTAAAGAACACTGGCAAAGGGGAAAAGTAAGTATAAGTTGCACAATGAGAATTAGTCCAAATCAGAGGCGGCGTTAGGCGTGGGTGATGTGGGCCACTGCCTACGGCCTCTAATACTACTTAATGTATAATTTTCCACGTTAAAAACGTATGAGTCACCGACTTCAATCCCAACAACAGTTCGCACAAAGTAGATATCTAGTTTTTTGCGGACTACAATGCCTATTAGCAATAAACTATAAACAGAAATGTCATTCATTTATTTAGATGATGTTCTAGTTTGTAGTATATTTTGTTTTTGTTGATTTTTTTTAAAAGCGCTGAATCATTTTCGATAAAATTTATATGGGACCTCTTCAGGAGTATACTCTTTCGAACAAATAAAGAATTTTGAAAATCGGACAACAGTTGCCGCAGTAATCGCGTAACAAATATACAAAAAAAAAAAAAAATACTGTCGAATTGAGAACCTCCTCCTTTTTTGAAGTCGGTTGAAAATGTATTCGTTACAACATAATAAATAAACTGACATACCAAATTTGTTTTCTTTAGGCTAGCAACATTTGTTGGCGTTGCTTTGCTATCGCGGGAAACCCCTCCGACAAATTTTGTTTTTATTTGGTCTAGCAATGTTCGTTGGCAATGCAATGCTATCACGGGGAATCCATAGTGACCAGACTTGGGGATTTCCCTTATGGTTTGGCTTTAATGTTAAAAGATGAAATATTCAATGGTATATTTCAACGGTTTTTTAAATTTATTTATAACATAGCTTCTTGTGCCACCAGAGGGCCTCGCTAAATGTATTCTGCCCACATCAAATTATGGTCTTGCCCCACCACTGGTCCAAATTTTCTTTATTTTAAAAATAATAATTCTAATCAAAGAAATCAAACATTATTCTTGATGATTTTTTTTTAATTTTTCTGTAAATAATAAAGCCAGTCCATGAATATGAACATATAGGACCTTTCTTAACGGGTTCCTGATTATAATGATCTACCTGTATTTCATAATTCGGCAATAATCTCAGTATTTTACTTGTTTATGATTGTATTTAAAAGTTTTATAAACAATTTTGTAATTTTCTTTCAGAAATAAATATTATTTAATCCAAAGGATCTACAAAGTGTAAGACAGTAAATAGATACTAATTTTTAACACAATTTCAGGCGAGTAATGATCATATTGGATATCACAATCCTCGCTCCAGGGAAGGATGTAGGCAAGAAGCTTGGCAACCCTCAGACCTGGACGGAGGAATCCGCAGCATCAGCACCTGCTCAAACTGTCATGCAACCTGTGAACCAGCCAAGACCAGCACCGACACCTATGGTTCAAAGTAAAGGACCTGGTTTGGATTCTAGTATGCTCTCCTCACAGATGACTCATCCTATTGCCAGCTTGAGTCCTTATCAAAATAAGTTAGTCACTGATTTATTTTACCTATACTTTTGTATTATAGGTCTGCTTTGTTAAGTTACCTACCTGCTTATCTCTGATTTGTTTTTTTTAGAAAAGCTAGTTTAATGAGGCTCATCCAAAGCATCACTAGGCCAGAACTGGTTAAAATTGAATTTTCATTTTAAATAAACCCCCATTTCTGACCAATTTAAAGGTAATAAATATTAAACTTTACAAAAATGAAATTGTCTTACAGGTGGATTATTAAGGCTCGAGTTATGAGCAAGTCTGGTATTCGTACTTGGAATAATGCCAGGGGTGAAGGAAAACTTTTCAGCATGGACCTTTGCGATGAAAGTGGAGAGATTCGAGCCACAGCTTTTAAGAATGAATGTGATAAATTCTATGATATGATACAGGTAAGTTAGGCTTAATAAATTCTTTTGGAATCTTTTTACAGATTTATTAATTTATTTTTTACTAGCTTTCCGCCCGCGACTCCGCTCGCGTGGGCTACATGTTATATTGTGCCCAGCTGTTAGATAAAATGTAGCCTATTTCCTTTCCCAGGCTCTAAACTATCTCTGTACCAAATTTTATCAAAATCGGTTCATGTCCATTTGAGATAATGTAGCTTTCTAATGGTGAAAGAATTTTTCAAATTGGTCCAGTAGTTTCGGAGCCTATTGAATGCAAACAAACAATCAAATCTTTCCTCTTTATAATATTAGTGATTTACTGATTGATATATTGTACATAATATACATACAGAAAGAAACATACAAAGAGAGAGACGACACAACAGGCACTGCATATGTCTATGAAGAAATTTCTTACAGCTTTTGTGACTCATTCGTAACATTTTTTTCATACAGGTAGATAAGGTATACTACATAAGTCGCTGCCAACTAAAAACAGCAAACAAACAGTTCACAACCTTGAGAAATGACTATGAAATGACATTCACACCTGATACTGTAGTTGCTGAGTGTATGGAAGACTCATCCTCAGTGCCCACCATTAAATACGACTTTGCTCCCATCAATGAAATTGGGAATAAGACTCCTGATACTTTGCTTGGTAAGAAATTCATCAGAAAGAAAGAATGACATTTACTTCATTACATAAAATGCCTTCAATTTATTCCTTTTTATACCGTGCAAAAATCATTTTCATCTGTTTTTCAGTAACATAAATCAGAGAATCCACAATTATACAGTTTTATTTTAAAATATATTTTTTTGTAGATGTGATTGGCGTCTGCAAAATGACTGCTGATCTTCAAGAGCTGACTGCTAAAAGCACAGGCAAATTGCTGAAGAAAAGAGAAATTACCCTTGTTGACCAATCAGGTGGCGCTGTAAGTAAAATAAAGTATTCAAATATGCGTACGCTCCTACGCTCGAACACACATTCGTACATGCACGTTTAGTAACTAAGTTCTTTGGGAGAGTTCATCTTGTTTTCCTCGTTTGCATTGTTTTTTGTTGTTATTTTATTGTAGGTAGGATAGGCTACTCCCTAATCTCTTGTCTTCAATTTCAGATTGTTCTTACACTTTGGGGAAATGAAGCCGAAAAGTTTGATGGTAGCACCAATCCAGTAGTAACTGCCAAGGTAATAAATAACTTCTTTAATATTTATTTTCCCTTACAGAATAGACAAAACTGCATCCGAAATAACTAAATAACGAAAACTCTTTAACCTGACGTTTCCGTGAAACTAATATGACTTGTAGCTGATCATCATTATGGTAGATCCAACCTAACCATTTAAATATTTGCTTAGGTGTCCCTTACACCCTGTATAGTTGAGGCACTACCACAGAATAAGTAATAGTACTAACGTACAGAAGTCTCACTCCCTAACAAAAGTCAACTTTAGGCATAAAAATTTGCCTACTAATGCAAGCGGCACAAGCTTGCAAGAGAAATTGAAACTTATTGTCGGCCGCTAGCGTTCATATTCTATTGCGCACCGCCGACTCGATGCCGCGTCGCGACTAGAGCTCAGGGTTAACACTCGCCGCCGCTTTTGAGGTAAAATTATTATTGAAATTAATTAAGTAAGATAACACTGCTTATAAAATCAAGAGTAACTTTAGTTAGGATGTGTAGTAAGTAAAAACACAAGTTAACATGACCAACTATATTATTTGATACCTAGCCTACATCCTACTAACCACAGACACCTACAGACTATTGTGATGGCAAAACGTGTTTCCGTCTGGTTTTAATATTGTTAATAAGTAGGTATACTTATTATTATTTTGCTCAACACGCGAACAACGCGATGAGCGCGCGCGCGGCGAGTGGCGGCCCGCGCTCGCTGGCATACTCAGTATGTCCGCCGCAAGAACATGCCTAAACTGCGAAGTGACACCCCCCTGGCACTACACTATTACTATTACACATAGGCTGCTTCTCCAAGTGGAAAGCTTTTTTTTTATTAGATGGATTAACTCGATACCTCAACCTTGACCAAGATCTCAGATGAGGTCGGCGACGGAGCGAGTTAACTCAGAAAATGCCGTTAAGGTACTGGTACTCCCATGCACCGACGGAACACAGCAAAAACTAATGGATTCTCAATTAAATAAATAAATGTACTTCCAGGGTGCCCGTCTCACAGAATTCAATGGTAGCAAATCGCTATCCTGCCTGGCTAGTACTATGCTACGTCTAAACCCAGACTTGCCTGAAGCACACAAGCTCAGGGGTTGGTATGACAATGGAGGAGCCGATATGGAAGTCGTTAATATTTCTGCTAGGTAAGTGGTGCAGTTACATGGTGTATATTCCCTGTGGGATATGTTAAGATTAGCCAGCGAAAATTAAAGATGTCAATCAGCTCACAAACTAAACAATTTTCCCCAAGGAACATAGGTCGAAATATGAAAAAAGTAAAAAATTCGCCTCTCCAATACAACTTGTGCGATCAGCTGTAGATTTGCTTTTGTACGGGATATATTTGCTATTTGCCCCAACGGATGTCTCATAATAGTACTGTATATTACTTTTAAGACCTATAAAAACTGACGTGCAATAATAAAATTGAAATTTATTTTTTGTGAGAATTTCATAAAGGTTTCTTGGAGAAAGTTGTTCAGTTTCATGGAAAGGACCACCCCTAAAGTTTTGCTAACTAATTGAAAGTCACACCCCATATGTAGATCAAGTTGTGTCTGAACATACTGAAGAATTTTTAAATGTAATTTCCCATGATTGTGTAATACTTTAACTATTTGAAAATTCTTTAATTATGAATTTCTTTTTTGAAATTACTTCCATTTTATGTTTATAGTCAGTAAATTGTACAGCTGAGTGTACTTTTAATTATCTGACAATTTAATAGAGAAGTCTCATAATCATAACTGCATTCTCGAAGACTTTTATAAATATTAGGTGACTTAAAAATCGTTGTTGAAAATCAAGATGTAAATTACCCCAACAAACTGAACGGCTTTCCCCTAACAATATACCTACTTTGCAAATTAAATATATTGTATTGTTTGTATTTCTAACAACTTGAGCAATCTGCATACTAATATGGAAAGTCGAAAAAATGTTTTAGAGAATGTCACATGAATAATATGGGTAAAATTTACGCCCTAAAGTCACTCCATAACTTATATGCCGTGTGGTGATCGGTTGAGAGTAACACCACCCCACCTCTTTCCGTGGGTGTCGTAAGAGGCGACTAAGGAAACACGAATGAGACCTGCCTCCTAGTAATCCATCCCAGGCAACGACACTTAATTTTTTTCTGAATCTGAGGTGTCGTCCTATGGTCTCATGCGGTGTGGTAGGTGTGGTATAATGGGCTGGTTCGCGACCACCCTCCTACCGAAGTCCGACGCCAAACAGCTTGCTGTGTTCCGTCGGCGCATGGGAGTACCAGTGCTTTTATATGTATTTTTTAGGTTAACTCGCTCCACCGTCGACCTCATCTATGACCTTGGTCAAGATTGGGGTCAAGAGTTAACCCATATCATAAAAAAAACATTTTTTTCGATAATTTTATGTTTTGTTGTTCCGTTGTCGTCTTTGGTTGACTGCTACTTAAGTATAGATCAGAGTCTGAGTCGCGTTCTGTAATAAAGGACCTAAAAGAGGCTGGTAGATGAGTGCAAGTTTAAATTTAACAAATCAATTCCAGGCAAGGCATGGCCAGTGGCGGTAGCAACGAATGGATCACTTTTGCCGAAGCAGAGGCCCGCCAACTGGGTTCTGGTGAAAAAGGAGACTATTTCTGCCACCTTGGAGTCCTCACATTCACTTTCGCTGACAACGCTGTATACAAAGCCTGCCCACAAGAACAGTGCAACAAGAAACTCGTGGATCAAGAAAATGGCCTGTTCAGATGTGAGAAGTGCAACAGAGAGTATCCTAATTACAAGTACAGGCTGCTCTTAGGGGTAAGGAGCTTTGACCCTTTTTGTTTCTTTTTATTTATTTTTGTTTTCTTTGTATTTTTTTATCATATACAAAATACATTAGTGTTGGATATATTCAACAAGAAACTCGCGGAAGAAAATGGCCGTTCAGATGTGAGAAGTGCAACAGAGAGTATCCTAATGCTCTTAGGGGTGATGAGCTTTTTTTTTCTTTTACTTTTTTTTTCAACTAGGTAAAGGTGGCGTGACGATATCGATGCATTCAAACCCTGTAGGTTTAGGTCAGATTAGCAACAACTGAAACCCTGAACTTATTTCCAGTAGAATTTTCCTCAGAAGTTTTCTTGACATTGTCTTGATCCAATTTTTCTTGCCCTAAATAATAATAATAATAGCAGGCCAAAACACCCTTTGTGAATATCCCTCACGCTTACTCGCATTTTAAAAATGCTAAAAAAAAGTTTATCATTTCTTTTTACTAAAAAATCATTTTCACTACATGTTCAAAGGAAAAAGGCGAAAAAAGGTGAGTATCAGTGCGAAAAAAATAATCGATAAAAAGAATGTTACCATAATATGAACTGCCATATTGCGATTTTGTAGGTGTAACTGAGATAGGCCCATACAAGATTAGGTCTAATTTAAACCTTATTATTATAAAAAAAAAATTAGGAAAAGAAAAATGTTCGGTGCGAATGGGACTTGAACCCACGACCCCAGGATTAGATTTCCTGGTGCTCTACCAACTGAGCTATCGTGCCTTCAAGTCAAACGGCGAAATTTCTCATTCCCTTACTAAGCCCATTACGTCGTGCGTGTAGGTTAGCGCCATCTGTTATTACCCAAAGGACAAAAATTTTTGATGGATACCTAATTTTTTTTTACATTGTAATTTTTTCTTGTAAACAGGCTAATGTATCGGACCCAACTGGTGACCAGAGGATCACAGCATTCAATGAAACCGCAGAAGCCATGTTAGGCCAGCCTGCCGCCGAAATCGGCCGCTTATCCGAGTACGACAAGACTGCATACACGCAACTCTTCGAAGACGTCAAATTCAAGACCTTCGTCTTCAAGTTCCGCACTAAAATGGAAACTTACAGTGTAAGTACTACATTCTAAGATAAACCATTACTTTGTTTTTGTTAGGCCATTTTTATATCAGTCTTATCACACTGAGATGGAACGATAGACAAAATGGCGGCCGCTCCACCAAGGTCTCAAATGTCAAATAGTCTATTAGTCATTTTGTGTATCAGTCTTTTACACTGAGATGGAACGACAGACAAAATGGCGGCCGGTCCACCAGTGGTCTAAAAATGTCAAATAGTCTATTAGTCATTTTGTCTATCAGTCTTTTACACTGAGATGGAACGACAGACAAAATGGCGGCCGCGCCGCCAATGGTCTCATTTCTAAAATTACGCTTGTGGGAAAGATAAACACCTTCACGTCCAATTTTATTCTGAAGGCATCACTTAATTTTAGCTTCAAAACGCTGCTCTCCAACGGCCGTAGTACAGACAGCAGCGCGTCAGGTTATCCATTTGCATATCACGCACAATGGCCTCGAGAGCCTAAGTGCGGAAAACGCCCGATAAACATAACATACTCATTTGCATTACAAAATCCGACTCTATTAGGAGCGAGATAAGGGCTAAGGGAGACGTCAAGGTCAACATAAACAGCCTGATGTGCTGCCGTGTGTACAATGTACATATACTGGCACATTCACAGTTCATTAAGACCAATACGGGATCCCACGATACAGGCTTGCCTAGTGTGGAAGACTCAATAAAAGCTATTTGTAAAAAAAATATATTTCTTTTTTTTTTCATTAATCTAGCGGTCGCTATTTTCTCTGCCTGTCAATTTTAGCCATACGTGGCTGTGCAAGGGTGTCGGGTGGTATCCCAATCATCCAAGATTGTCCAATTACTGTGACCTAATTTGATAAAAGAAATATCTGACAAATTATTTGTAACTAGCTTTCCGCCCGGGACTTCGTTCCCGTGGCACTTTTTTAGTTTTTTCTTTCATAAGAACCTTCTCCTGACAATAAGGAACACAACAAAAAAAGAATCATCCAAATCGGTCCAGCCGTTCACGCGTGATGCCGTGACAACGAAAATCGGGTTCCATTTTTATATATATAGATTATTTAACATCACCTGTGTCGGTGATTTCGAATGATTTGATGAAGTTGTCCAAGAAATTGAATGAGTGAAATACCACCTGAGATAGAATAAAAATAAACTGACTTATAATCGTCTCAAAGAACTGTCAAAAGAACCAGTGTTCTAGTTAGCCTAGTTAGCCGTTACTAATTATTACTTTGTTTTTCAGGATGAAGCTCGTCTGAAAACCGTCGTTATGTCAGTATCACCAGTCGATTATAAGGAAGCCAACGCGCGCCTCGTCAAAAGCATCAAATCTATCACCGGAGTTGAATTTTAAGACACAGAATTGATACAACAGAATGCAATGTTTATTTTTTTTAGCGGGTAACATTCCTCCACTTTAAAACGAGATCATTTTTAATTTTTTATTCCAATATTTTTCGCTCTCCCCGTTTATTTTAAATTTAATTTTACCAAGTGAATTTTTCAGTTTATCATGATTTTTATTGGCAATTCGTATGAAAGACTGTGTCAAGTTGTATCTGATTATAAAAGCCCAGTTGCAGAATAAGTTAATGCTACTTTAAAATATCATACTGTCAGTTTCCGACTTGTTGACGCAAACAAGAACAGCATTACATTTAAAGAAACTTTAACTTTAATGAGCGTTTCCGCAACGGAGTGATAATGTGATAAAACTTAATTTTTATTTTTATTATGAATACAAATGCTGGCATTAGTTTCGATAAAATTAAGGAGTGTATTTGAATAATTGTGCGCTTAAATATTAAGTTTCAATGTAATAAATCATTATTTTGTAATCCACTTTTCTTGTTTGATTCCTTTACTTTTTCTCTTAGTTTACAGAAACTACCCGAACACTACCCCAATAAAGACGCGTTACAAAAATATAACCAGGTGCAAATAAGTAGTAGGTAAATGAAAAAACTTAATTTTTCACTAGGTAATTTATTCAATCTCATGATATGATTCATAATTTGGCTAATAAAATGGACATTTTGTGTGTACTCGGGCAATCACATTGAGATTCAATTTAAACTCTTAAATTCTATTGCTTACAGAATATAAAATAAACTTTACAATTTCAAGTTGAGATTTTTTAAATACTTAACTACAGTATTTGAGATTCTATTGTAAGATCTTTAGCAACAAATATAATTATGTTCCAATCCCAACTAAGTCCTATGATTACAATCTTCTACCCATAGAAAACCATTTGTATTTTCCCATAGAAAACCATTTGTATACTATTTAAACCATTGTAAATAACGAAAAATCCAAACAGGTTTAAAATAAAATAAATTCATTGTAAGAGTAAAGATTAACAAATTGACATCGCGCTAATATTCACAGCCCGTTCGAAAACTAAACAAAGGCAACATTGCGGTTATAGAACATGCAGTCTTCGTATCATATATAATCACTGGGAGACTAAGAATATGACAGCTCTGCCT
Source organism: Aproaerema taeniolella (assembly GCA_949987775.1). NCBI lineage: Eukaryota > Metazoa > Arthropoda > Insecta > Lepidoptera > Gelechiidae > Aproaerema > Aproaerema taeniolella. The sequence continues at coordinate 12,955,997 of OX465254.1, forward strand.
TTCACATATTCTATACTAGCTTTCCGCCTGCGGCTCCGCCCGCGTGGACTTTCACATTTTTTAAAATAAAAAGTATCCTATGTTACTTCTAGAGCCTCCGAGAAAATGTGTACAAAGTTTCATGATGATCGGTTGAGCAGTTTTTGCGTGAAAGCGTAACAAACATCCACGCTTTCACATTTATAATATTAGTAAGGATTAGCTTGCAACTTTGTGCCCGCTATGAAGGTTGGTGCAGTTTGTACAGTATGCACATTTATTGGAAAAATTGCCCGAGACATGGCATAAACATAAGTAGCTAAAATGTCATTTGTTATAATTAAATATCGGAGTTACGTTCTCTATGTTGATTGTACACTAATAGTAAATACAATAATTTATATCATTATAATTTAAAATTTTATTTCGAGGGATAAAATAGAGTGACTTGTTAGTTTACATGGCAGTGTGATTTATTACCTACTACGCGAGTGTAAAATAAAAGTTTAATATAAAATTATATCAAAACACTTATGGCTTAATTTTAACCGCTCTTACTCAATTCACAGATGAAATAAGTTGGAAAAAAAAACAAATGTTATCTGCACTTGAGTTAAGCGGCACGAACATTATAAAATAACTTAAAGCTAATTAAAATTAGAACTCCACTAAAGCTAAAATAAATACATGTTTACCGTAAAGGCAATATCAATGGAATTGACAGGATTACAAGAAGATTCATTATAAAACTTACTACATGAAATAGCACTGGAGTAGTGCGTTAAGTTTACGCCAGGGTTTTGAACTATCACGAAATTAAAATACTTATCTATGGGGTGATTTTAAATTAGTCAGCGAAACTTTTGGGGGCGTTTCTTCCCATGAAACTGAACAACTTTCCCAAAAAACTTATGCGAAATTCTCAAAAAAAACATTGACTTCCCACAATAAGTCTAATCAGCTGATTTCACAAGTTGTATGGGCATGCGAAAATATTTTTTCATATTTAGACCCCTTGGGAAAAGTTGTTCAGTTTCGTGGGCCGATTCATTCTTAATTTTCGCTGACTAATTTAAAAACACCCGATGTAATTATAAAGCCATTAGAACCAAAAATAGTTTGAAGTTAGTGGGAATAGATTTACCGCTATTTCTAATAAATTCATTGCATCAGATTAACTGAAAACATTGAATTATTCGATACCATTCTAACAATGTCCTTAAATTAACTATAAAATAGTAACATTATGTTTACACTTATATGACATGTACATTGTCCGTTACAGTTACAGAGAAATATAACAATTTTTATTATTTTTGATAATTGTTTTAAGTGTTAGTTTTAGATAAATATTAAGAAAATATCATGTTTTGTTTTTAAATAATCATTCATTTCAATTCCGAAAAAGCAATTCTTTACAATATGCACTAAGTAAACCAAATAAAGATGAGATTTTCCAATCGTTTGGTACACAGACCAACACAGTTTATAATATAATATAAATATTAATATAAAATAGATTTTACATAGCAGCAAGTATACCATACTAAGAGGTACCTTATTTAATTAATTCCTTTAAATATCTCATTAGTCATAGCCCGTTAATCTCAATAATTGCATCATACGCAGTGATCGTTAACATTTTCACAGTATTATTATCACACTTGAAGTCTGGTCGCCGTAGCGTCACTTATCACTGCTAATAGTTGCACTATCACTAGTTCGTACAAAACGCAGGTGTATATAAGTCTATGTAGAGTATTTGAGCGATGGGGGGGGCCGCCTGCCGGGCCGGCCGCCGCCCCCGCGCCCCGCACGCCCCGGTACACAACACGACACTAAACTAACATAAATTAACACAATAAATAACGCTCTTTGGAACGGATTACATTCGAGGTACGGGAGTACTGAAACGGATGTATGCTCCGTCCCTCACAACTTAAACAACTAAAACTACATTTAAACAAACTATGGCCCCGATGAAGGCGTTCCCTGATCGTTTGGCGATGCAGGATTTACAGGTATTTACACCAAAAGCTTCGTTTGATTTTATAGCCCGATTCGAAATATAAAACACTTTGGAGGCGTCACTATTGACTTTTAAATAGCAACGCCTTCAAAAAAGATGTTTTTATTTCTAGTCAGTCAATTCTTCACACAACTTTCGAGGTCTGCGTATCGATTTATATCACAATATCAATTTGTACCGGATTTAAGACCCGCTATACAGAAATAGCATATTCACAAAAGCGGAAATCAAAGAAATAGAAACATATTTCAAACATAAATAATAAGTAAAACTTACACTGAATTTTGCTGTAGAGATTTTTTACCATTACAATTGTAGTTAAGGTCAGCGTAAGTACAGAAAAGTTAAAATAAAAAGACGCGACAACACCACCCGTACGTTAGTCTGATCTGCTACAAACACCACACATTGCCAACTCCATTTCGAGTCGTCGAGACTGATATAGCCATTAGTTTCAAGGAAGATTACAACTATTACGGAATTGCATGATACTGCACAATCCAAATACATTTTTAACCCTGAATTGGTTGAAATGTTAACTGTTACCATTTCAATATATTTTTATTCGTACAGTAAGTATTATTATTTAGGCAGTTATAGGCCACTGGTGAACTTTGATAAATTCATTGAGTTTTTGGTAAACACATATGACTTTTGGCGTATAAGTACGCTAGAATGAGGCCTCTGATGGATCAATAATCTAATAAACAATTTCCAGTCTCCAAAATTTTGCTTTTACAGAACCAACTCCAAGTTACATATAACGTTCATTACAGTTAAATCTACGCTGGCATCACAAAAGCACATTTGACAGTTCACTGGGTTTCTGTAGCAGCCGCCATTTTGTTTAATATTCTATCTTTATAACACTCCGCACGTATGATTGAGATAAATAAGACGAAAATAATGGCGGCTTATCGCTAATTCAAATGTCAAAAGTGCGACCGTGCTAATCAAGTAGTTTCTTCTTTTTTTTGAGTTTGTGGCCTGGTCACTAGACCTTTGGGCCAAGTCTTAATTTTTGATGCACTCACATTTATTTTCAGTCAATATTTCAACTAAATCTTTTGGGCGAAAGGCTGACCACCTCTCACCATTATACAACTTGTTTCATCTGATAACCCTCACAATTTGTGTCTAACGTGGCATCTAGTAGTTCGCAAAAACCACTGATACTCTGCTTACCCCGTTAGGGATTATAGTCGTAAGCGTATGTATGTATATTTTGGATAGTATTAGTTTCTTCATTTAGCTTTAATGGAAGTATCTGCAAAAGGTCCGTATTACAGAACGCGACTCAGACTCTGAAATATACTAGAGTAGCAATCATCTTTGTCATTTCGATAGAGAGAGACAATCAATTAAGTATAGATCAAGACTTAAGTCTCCTTTTGTAATACGGGCCTAAGATTCAGCATATCAATTCCGCAACAGGAATGGCTTCAACCTCGAGTCATCGCGTGGGAGTCAGTTCGTGTGTGCGTGTGTCAGACCCAGACGGCTCTGGCGTGTGGCGTGCGTGTGTGTGCGAGGGGGTGTGCGGGGAGGGGGCGCGCGGCGAGGGGGTGCGCGCGCGGGGGCTCACGGCACCAGGTCGGGCAGGCGCCCGCGGCCCTAGGGGCGCCCGCCGCCCTCCGTCGGCACCACCTGATCACACACCTTACTCTCAGAAATATGCTAACGGTACACAACGGACGTATCTTTATGTCAGGATAATTTTGTGGTTACACTTTTATAAGTTATTAGCGTTCCGCCCGGGACTTCGTTCCCGTGGGAATTCGAAAATTATGTAGCCTATGTTATTTTCGAATGGCGCAAAAATCATTGGTTCTTTTTATGCCATAAGTATAATGAGCGAGATGATATAATATCATCATATTGTAATCCTAGTGTGTCATAATTATTCGTCTTTTCGGATTTCTAACTAGCTTTCCGCCTGCGTGGACTACAGGTTTTATCGTGCCCAACTGTGGAATAAAATGTAGCTTATGTCCTTTCCCAGGCTCTATCTCTTTACCAAATTTCATCAAAAGCTGTTCAGTAGTTTAGGCGTGAAAGACAGACAGATAGACAGAGTTACTTTCGCATTGACAAATATTAAGTAAGGATTAATTATCAGTTGCTCAGCGGTGAAGGAAAACATCGTGATGAGACCCCAAGTCTAAGAAAATTCGTTTTTGAAAGACGAGCGATCCACCAACCCGCATTGGGCCAGCGTGGTGGACTGTGGCCTAAGAGGAAGATTGATGTAAATGTGAACTCACTTTTCGCTCCTTGTAGTAAAGCTCCTCGCTCTCCTTATCGCAGAGGAGGAGCACGACGGCCCCGAAGAGGAAGATGGCGGCGCCCCACCCCACGCCGTACGCCCAGCCGAACTCCCATACCGATCTGTTGCCTGGAATACACAACATATATTCATTACGACGTGAATTTATTAAAAAAATATATACAGGGTTATTTTTTAATCAGTACACAAATTTTTTGTACGTAAACTTTATGAAAATTTAACAGACCCTTATTTTTTTGTTTTATATCGTTTCATATAAAAATTTTAAGCTAGATCGTCTGAAGCATGAAAATAAATCAATTTTCTTGTATGGAAAAAAAAATAACTTCGTCCAATTGACTTGAAACTTGGTAATAGTACTCTTCAACACAATTTGTGACACCCGTGTTTCTGCGTTTTACAAAATTAATTATCTAAGTCGTTAAAAAGGGGTATCAAAATTTGAAATTTTTGGAAAAAAAAATTTGTTTCCGTCTTATTTACGTTCTATCAACGTTACTGACACCGTAAGAAAAATTTGTGTACTGATTAAAAAGTAACCCTGTATAGCCGCCTAATACATCCACGCTGGACTGGGAGCAAAAGAAAAACTTAGAATGTGCCAGCTGCCTATTATTCCCAGGCATACTGTTAAATACAGTAATAAGGGCGCGAGAGTTTTGCTGTCGTGGGCGAAAGGCTGACAACCTCTTACCACTTAGGTAAATCATATTTCATATACCACTTAGGTAAATCGCCTAATAACTCTCTGAATTTATGTTTTTATTTTTTTTATTATGAGATGGGTTAACTCTTGACCCCAATCTTGACCAAGGTCATAGATGAGGTTGACGATGGAGCGAGTTAACCCAAAAAATGCCAATTAAGGCACTGGTACTCCCATGCACCGACGGAACACAGCAAGCTGTTTGGCGTCAGACTTCGGTAGGAGGGTGGTCGCGAAACAGACGGCCCTTCACAGAGCCTACCACACCGCATAAGACCATAAGACGCCACCTCAGATTGAAAACCAACTAAGGTGTCGTTGCCTAAGATGGATTACTAGTTGGCAGGTCTCATTTGTGTTTCCTTAGTTGCCTCTTACGACACCCACGGTATGAGATGGGGTGGTGTTATTCTGAACCGATCACCACACGGCGAAAGTGGTTCTAAAACCACTGATCCTCTGCCTACCCCGATAGACATTATAGGTGTGAGCGTATGTATATGTATGTAGCGTCCTAAGGCGCAGATCATAAATAGTGTCCTAGTCATTATGAATTAGTGCTACAAGTACGACCGTTTTAAATAGCTAAACTTTAGGGGGCAATTCTTCCCATGTAATTAACGACTTTCACTAATGAAATATAATAAGACTTACCAAGGTTTAACTCAGCGGCAAAGCAGACTGGGTAGATAACTAACGCTATTAAGATGCACATCACTGAAAAAGAGGAAACAAATATTAATTGTGAGAAAAATAAGCATAAAACTCGACATAAAGATTAGATCAAATCAAGCGCCACACACAAATTGATAGAATACAAGTAGTTTCAGTAATACAAGTAAATCAACAAAATAATCTCTCAATAAGTTCCTTATCGTTTGATGCGATGCCAAAAGGCCCCACTACACCTAACAGTCAAAAAGCACACTTAGGACGGGGCGAACAATTGATAATTCAAATGTGACACGCCGTTGGGGCATTAGAATGCCACAAGGCTCACAATAAGTATTCTAGATCAATTACTGTGAAGGCTCACAGTAAGCCGGGGTTACGTTGTGGAGTTTTAAACATTCTCTAGCTGCTTTAACTATAAGTTAATATTTTTTAAAAATTTACACTGCGCCATCTAACCCCCAAACTAAGCAAGGTTATAAGGCTAATAATATTTTATAAATACTTAGGTATGTAAACAAACTCCCAGATTCCTCACAAAAACTTAAAAATACGATTTTTAAATATTCGTGATAATTGGATATGTCTGAAGTTTCCCAAAAGCGTGTTTTTAATTAATGTGTGTCATCAACATACATAAGTAAGTGTTAACTACTGGTAAACCAAAATTAAATCTATACTTTTTTATTATGAGATTGGTTAACTCTTGACCCCAATCTTGACCAAGGTCATAGATAAGTTCGACGATGTAGCGAGTTAACCCAGAAAATGTTAATTAAGGCACTGGTACTCCCACGCACCGACGGAACACAGCAAGCTGTTTGGCGTCGGACTTAAGTAGGAGGGTGGTCGCGAACCAGACGGCCCTTTACAGAGCCTACCACACCGCATGAGACCATAGGACGCCACCTCAGATTCAAAACAAACTGAAATGTCGTTGCCTAAGATGGGATTACTAGGAGGCAGGTCTCATTTGTGTTTCCTTAATCGCCTCTTAAGACAACCACGGAAACAGATCTTCTGCATTTTATACTCACGTGCGAGTGCCATGGCGAGCACTGCGAACCGGTAGTAGCGGAACTTGGTGCGGTGGTCGGCGGCGCGCAGCCCCAGCCCCGTCAGCAGGGCGCCGCACACGTCCGCCGCCAGCGTCGCCACGCACAGCCCCGCCGCCGCTCTGACAATATCATATACATACAGGGTGTAAAAGACAGGTTAGCAAAAACTGAAACCCTGGACTCACACAATCATTCTGAATGATTTTTCAGTGGAAAATTTTCATTGTTTTTTAATACTTTCTGCTTAAGGCGACTACAGCACCCGATAAAGGCAGCACACATAGGAATAGTGACATCTCCGTCTCTCAACAGGCCTGGGCCGGCAGTGCGAACAGTCGATACACGAAGTTTACGGACTATGAAAGCGTGCGTGCGTAAAAACATGTTCGAAAGTTAGAAAAATGAGATTTATGGAAAGGTAATGCGTTAACTACTTATCGAGAGTGTTCAATCATGAACATTTTGATAGCAAATTCAAGTTCCTGTGTGCATTTTACTATCGTTTTTACAGCTTAAAAGATACACAATATTGGGTATTTAAAGGTGACTTTGTGAGCTTTTTCTATCGAACCAAAAGTCATGTTTTCAGCAAACATCTTATCTAGTTTATGTCCTGAATATTACCGTAGTATTTTTTTTCTTCGATTTAATGCAGTGCGTCATGCTTATCTACGCATCATAAAATCGTAATTTGGGTGCTGTAATCGCCTTAAGTTTTTTATTATTTAATCGAATACACTCCATTTTGCAATAATAAACAACCATAACAACGTAAAACACGAAAACCAGAAATGTACATCGCACTCCGATAGCAGCGCGGCGCGCGGGACGCGGTTTCACGATACCTTGTGTTGCGCCAAAGTAGATAAATAATGAAAACTCCTTAACGTGACGTTTCCGGGAAAAAATAATTACTTATAGCTGATGATAGTTATGGGTAGATTCCAACATTTAAGTATTTGCTAAGCTGTCCTTTACACCCTGTATTTGCGTAAAAAGCAGGTGTTTGTTCTCGGGTCATGGGTGTTCGTGTTTGTCATGTGTGTTCTAAGGGACCCACGACACAAGTGAAAACCTTAGTGTGGGCCTTTGAATGTGTAGCGCTTATGTGGCGAAATCAACACACGCCACTCATGGTTTGGCCATGGCTATGAGCGGCGGTAGTGGCAAAAGCGAATTAATGTCTCCATTACTCACGGCGGGCGGTAGAGTAATTTATAACCCCCAAAGCAAGAGGAGAGGTGTTATAAGTTTTATTAGCTCCGAAACAAATGGGCCGATTTTGATTGAAAGCTGACGTGATCGAGATGGTTTTTATAGCCATATTTTAACAAAATTGGTTCAGCTGTTTAAAAATTATAAGCTATTTACTAAGTTAGGGGTCGCACATTTTTTTTTTTAATTTTAGAGTTATATAACGCGCGCTACGAGCAATAGAATGTCGTTCCTTCACGCCAACACATAATATAGATTACGCAAATCCTAACGCGAATGACGTCATTAGCTCTGTTCCGTATGCGTTTCCGAAGCTGTCAGCAGCATGTTCTTGAAAGCGGATGATTTAGCGAGATTCCATATAAATTATCGAATTTGATGAATGCGGCCAGTGTGCCTCCTGCGGCGTCGGTTATTGTTATGTGCATCAAGCTTTATTGCTTCTTATTAGGTATGTGCCGGCCGGTACGATTGTTTTTAGTTACTACTACCGCAACTACTGTATACTTAGACTATACACACTAAGACTGAGTATTACTTATGACGTCACAGCACTTTTGAAAAAGATGCAAACATGTAAGTTCCCACAAGATACTCGTAGTAAGAGATAGGTTACTTTAACGCCTCTCTTTCTGCGTAACCCATTTTTTGATGTCACGAATTGAAAATCGTGACAAAAAAGCGTTTGATCTGCAGCTTCTGTCAGTCATTACGGTTTTTAAGGTTTTGTGCATAAAGTTTATTGGTTTTTGTGGTGCATTTGTGAGAAAAGAGGCTCCATTAGTTAAGTACAGTGAAGTATGGTTGGGTGCAGGGAAGGGGTAAACTATTGCTATCTAAAAAGGGCACGCCCCTGGCTCCGTCTATAGAGTGTATGGTCTAAGACTGTATATTGGTAATCGCGCAAGGTGTAACCGCATTTCTGCATTTTGCCGCAACAGTCAGCATTCTTCACTTCAGTAAGGTGCACCGTGGACAGGCTATGATGGACACCCCTTGCCATTTGAACCTTAATTACTCTAATCTCTTTACTCACTTAATATAAGAAGCGGGTCTGGCAGCATAGCACCCAGGTTGGGCAGTGATGTCAAAGGGAAGGGGCGTGGGGGCTTCAGGGTCGATGCAATGCATGAAGAGCCCCTGTCGCCACCCAGCCGCCATCAGCCAATCGGCTGACGCGAGCCCCAGCACCATCAGGATTATCACTAACAGGCCGCATATTAGCGCGATCACCTGAAATGCAAGATATTAGTGATATTAAACATTGGCCGAGGGGAATAGTCCAACGCAAAGAAAACAATCATTAATCATTAAGCAGTACTCAGAAAAAAATTAGCATAGACAACAAAACGAAACACTACATGATCAATCAAAATAGAACTGTTATTTTAGGAAGTAAATTATTTTACAAGTTTGGCAGCAAGTTAAACGCGAGAGTTTTGTTGTTGTTGAAAAGATGACAACCTATCATCACTGTACTCATGTTGCATCTAACAAGCCTTCTGTAGTCGTAGCGTCAATTGTTCCTACAACCGTAATAGGTATTTTCTGTGTTAACTCGCTTCATCGCCGACCTCATCTATAAGATTTAGGTCAAGAGTTCACCTATCTCATAATAAAACATATTTAAAAAACCACATAATGTGCCTTCTAATCGTTATAATGAAGTTTAATTAACTTAATATGCCAAATCGTAAGTTTTATCAAGCATACCACAATTATTACGTACGTGAATGCAATACAGAAATCCAAAAGTTTGCACTGATGTCGAAGTGGGGCGGTCAATTTATGTGAAATCAAAATGTTTGTCCCTAGGGATTCCCAAACCCCAATCCCCCAATATTTTACGGTATTACTCTGAGAATACCTTATTAAAAGTAAAAGTGAAGCGGATCTTTATTTCATAGAACAGACAACAGCTAACATGAATGCGTACACCACATTTTGTTAATAAAGTGGAAGCCATTCTTACATTTAGGTTTCGTAGCAAATCACAAATTAATGACGACATATACGTGACAATACTCAACAATAGATTCAATGTGTTTATCTTAGTTATAGACTTGTAGTACAAACACAAACACTAATTACATGTTATGTACAATAGCGATACACTATATTGCTCTTGGCAACAATGAATTATATAGGTACCTACATCAACATGAAATGTTAGTCATACATGAGAAGTATACCATACACAGGTGTATTGTAAATTGATCACTTATTGTAAGAACGTAATACGCATTTATAGGTAGTGTTTGCCTTGTACGGTAATTATAGTACAAACACAATTATTGCTTTACAATCCTTGACAATATAAACTGGAATGGAAATACATTGTGATATATTAATTACCAATATTTATGAAGTAAAAAGAATATACAGGGCTTTAGGTATATCACTTTCAACCTCTCGGGTGGTAAGTTAGTTCATGAAACTGAACAACTTTCCCAAGGAACAAAGGTCGAAGTATGAAAAAAAAAATTGACTACCCATACAAAATGCGCTATCAGCTGACGCAGTTTGTATGGGAAGTCAAATTTTTTTTTTCATTTATCAACCTTTGTTCCTTGGGAAAGTTGTTCAGTTTCATGGACTGATTTACCTAAAGCCCTGTATATAGAAAATAAAGCATATATTCCCTTTCTCCAAAAAATAAAAAACGAATGTCAATTTAGCCACTTGACTACTAGAGAAAAACACAAGAATTAATTAATCAGGGCGGCAATTTCATTAACCAATGGCGTCTCAATGGCGGTGGAATGATAATGGTGACCACGGCGAAATTTGGAACTATCTAAACCTCATACATTGATGATAGCTACAACTTGACCAAAAAGAGTAGAAATTAATAACTAGCAACGTTATCGTGTGGTCCCTTTCAAATCAATACGGTTTAAAGGGGACGACACGATGATGTTGCTAGTCATTAATTTCTACTCTTTTTGGTCAAGCTATACCTTAAGGCGACTACAGCACCCGATAAAGGCAGCACACATAGCAATAGTGCCATCTCCGTCTCTCAACAGGCCTGGGCCGGCAGTGCGAACAGTGTCGATACACGAAGTTTACGGACTATGAAAGCGTGCGTGCGTAAAAACATGTTCGAAAGTTAGAAAAATGAGATTTATGGAAAGGTAACAGCTTAAATCGAAAAATGCGTTAAATACTTATCGAGAGTGTTCAGTTACAAACATTTTGATAGCAAATTCAAGTTCCTGTTTGCATTTTACTATCGTTTTTACAGCTTAAAAGATACACAATATTGGTATTTAGAGGTGACTTTGTGAGCTTTTTCTATCAAACCAAAAGTGCTGAGTCATGTTTTCAGCAAACTACTTATCTAGTTTATGTCCTGAATATTACCGTAGTATTTTTTTTCTTCGATTTAATGCAGTGCGTCATGCTTATCTACGCATCATAAAATCGTAATTTAAGTTGGACGCAGTATTGCTAACTGAATGTTATTTTTTATTATTTTTTATTATAAGATGGGTTAACTCTTGACCTCAATCTTGACCATAAGGTCAAAGATGAGGTCGACGATGGAGCGAGTTAACCCAGAAAATGCCTATAAAGGCATTGGTACTCCCACGCACCGACGGAACACAGCAAGCTGTTTGGCGTCGGACTTCGGTAGGAGGGGGGTCGCGAACCAGACGGCTCTTTACAGAGCCTACCACACCGTATGAGACCATAGGACAACACCTCAGATTCAGAAAAAAATGAAGTGTCGTTGCCTGGGATGGATTACTAGGAGGCAGGTCTCATTTGTGTTTCCTTTGTCGCCTCTTACGACACCGACGGAAAGAGATGGGGTCGTGTTATTCTTAATCGATCACCACACGGTTAAAAGTTCCTAGGTAGCAATCGGGGCGGTTGTCATCAAGTGTATGAGGTTTCGATAGCTCTAAATGCCACCTGTACAGATAAAATGGTCACCATTGTCGTTCAACCGCTGTTAAGACGTCATTGACTACTGGAATAGACGCTCAGCTGTAGTAGATACATTTATGTTTCTTATGTAACAGAGAAACTTTTCGACGAAGCGACCTAAAAACAAACAACACCTCGTCACCATAGTACCTACACTTCGAAGTCATCATATTCGCCGCATCGACGCGACAAGGCGTAAAGAAAAACTCCCGGGAGAAAAGCCCCGTAGACAAAGCGCATTGTTTAACTCCCTGCAATGCGTGGTTACATGGGCTTTGTGCATAGAGTATGGCAGTACATGCGAATGTAGCACATCGCAAGTAATAACGCGAAGTAGTGGTTACAAACTAACACATGGGAAAACTAGCTACGAATGCAATACAGAAACTGACTTTTTTTCTCTACCAATGTATACTACTTAAGAGAACTTTCGATAACTTTGCGAGAAACAAAGAACTAACATTTTGTAAAGTAGGAGATAGATAACTATGCAGTTAAGTATGTAAAATATACCTTTAAGTATGTAAAATATAGTAGTCGCTATAAAGCATTAAAACAAGACTCTTTTCTAAGTGAGTCTTTGGAGTTGACTTGACATCGTTATTGCCATCACGCATATTGCGCGCCGAGTAGGTAATCTACGTTGCCTATGAGCCCTAACTCGAAGTGCCAAGTGGCATAATGGAGCACGTTGGTAAGAAAGCGGGAAAGTAAGGGTAGGGGCGTCTAGAGGGGGTGGGGAGCGCGGCAGGGTGCGGGACGGGGATATCGATCGGCCTCACCCTGGGACCGTCGACTTCTATCAGCTGTTCGCTCGCTTTCGGACCCTACCCTCCAGACGATGGGTGTCTGTTGTTTTCTCACGTACTCCCCTTACGTGTGACACCTCTGGGATCCTAAGTTTTCAATTTATGCGCCGCCAGTCTCCTCAATTTACTTTGTTTATCGTAGGACACTGTTAACCCTAACACGACTAAGTCTACAGTGTCAGTTAACATGTATGTTTGCTTTCCACGCCTTGAGCCAGACACTGTCAACAGACGTTAATTTATTGGTTAACTATTAATTTTGATGACTGATGTGATGACGGTCGCGATTGAGCAGAATATCTACTAAAAAACCAGGCAAGAGTGTATCGGGCAACACGCAGTGTAGGGTTTCGCAGTTCAAAGATACATAGTTGCATATGCTATCACCGTGATTTTTTTACATCTCTTATAACAACGGTTTAAATATCATTTGTGGGGAAACAAAAATTTTCACTTTAAAGCTTAATAACCCTTAAATGGATTTCTGAATCGAAACACGTTCTTCCTTTATCTGTACTATTTTTTTCAAAGATATCCAATGGCACGATATGATGGGATTGAAGAGAAAAAAAATATCCTCATTTTAGGATCATAATTATTATAATGATAAAAAATTAATAATGATCAAATACATTATTTATCTTCGTGCCATAAAATGCCACAATAAGTACCTGATAACGTTTAGTAACTTGCAGGGGTGGAAACTCATTCCATGTCTAAAAATACTGATTTTACTGACAACAACCCTCTAACTAAAATACTGACCATTTACTGACCAATTTTCTAGAATACCGACCCTTGGTCGGTCAGTTTGACATCGAATTACTAATGTTAGTTGCTGTATTTAAGTATGTTAACATATGTTAACATGGAAAAAATTGTGAATAAGGAAGAAAAATGTTTTTGTGTTTGGACTACACTATTCCCATAGCCAACCTGCACCTCCCTTTATTATAAAAAAAATTAATTAATTAAAATTATTACAATATTAAATTGAACAAAACAAACAATAAATTATTTTTAATAAGTGAAAGAAGTTACTTATTAATTTATTTTTCTTGTTGTCTAAATTTTTTGCATCTTTTGTGCCACTTTGATTTTATTTTCTTCCTCTTCTCTTTCGTTAGCCAACATAGCAAGCATCACGTTGGCCATATTTACGGCGACCGTCTCAATCTACAGACACCAGACCACTTATGTGGAAATGTACCTATCCCTGATCCTGAAAATACTGACTTTACTGACCATTTTTCGAAAAAACTGACTTTTACTAACCTAGGCCAAAAAAAACTGACTTTTACTGACTTTACTGACCATTTTCAACCCCTGAACTTGTCCGTGTCCGTCTAACATATCCGAATTTGTGTTTTGTCACAAATGATTTCGTTTTTAGCATTTTATATAACGACATAAAAAATATCGATTTTGTGACTCTGTACAATGTTATTGTTAATCATTTTTTTCTGTAAAACTTTTGATTGATTGACTCTAAAACGAATCTGAAGACTTTGATTTTTGTAAAGACTTTGAGACAAAAGCATGAAGCGATTCTTTAAATATTTCGTTCTACTCCGCCTTTATAAATGCTTAAACTATTCAAAGTAACTTCAATATCCAATAATAAGGTCAACCGTTACCGTTTCACAGGCGATCACAAAGGCGATCGCATATAAAAGGAACAAATAGCTATTTCCATTTTAAATCAATTGGCTCGACCGGAAACGTCTGTCGTCAAGAGGGATTTCATTCATTAGATTATTAAGCAAACTCTACATATACAGTATAGTGTTTAGCTCCAGGAAGGGACTGCCCGACAAAGACTAGGAAACGTGCCCGTTTTTCTTACAACAAAGGCCTTTCTATGAAGCTAATAAAATAACTCGAGACGTGCTAGATAACAACAAGAACAAGTCATCCGAATGTTCATTTCTCATCAACAAATTCTGTTTAGCTTGTAATATTGAGAACGAGACGCGTCTCAAGTAATGTGTAGTTTCTCAAAACTACCTCTGCTGTACAAAAAAAATTCTTCAGACTATTATGCAGTGTAATATTCAGTGTTATTAACACGTAGGGTCTTGGCACAAAAATTAACGTGTCTAACTCTGGTTAAGGTGATTTCTTCCCAACCATTTTTTTAAGGCTTTCATTTAAAACCCCGTCTAACTTAAGGCAGGTAAATTCTATAAAAAACTAACTTTTACTACAATGGATACAGTCTATAGCAACAATGATGTTAAACAACCATTTCGTATAAAAAAAACCGGTCCAGTCTCAAGCTTTGTTACGTGCATCTCGATTTTGCGGTTCGTTTGCATTGATTCGTATGAAAAATATGTTTCGTGTCTGCAAAATACCTTTGTATAGGACAGTCTGTTTGAAATCTAATATACACGTATGATGTTAGGGAAGCAAATAGGTCAAGTTTAATCACATTAAAAGTTGGGTCGTATTCGTTAGCATACAAATGAGGGCGCATCATATCGGGAATATTCGGGAAGCTCAGGAAAATAAAATATATCTCTTTAACACCGTTCTCTTCATTTTCAACCATATAGAGAAAGCTCTACAGTAAGTTTCAGGCATCTAGATTAAGTTTTTAACGCAAATTCTTTGATTCTGAGACATGCGACGATAAAGCTATAAATGGCTCATACTAAAATGACTTTCTCGAGGAAGTCACTTATAAGTCTCTCTTATAATATAAGACTTCAATGAATTATAAGTCTCAGAAAGTAAAAAACTAATTTGCCGTTTTTCTGTCCGCATCAGGCATGTAAATATATGATATTCGCATGAAATTCAACAAATGGGTAAATTGTTGTCTGCCACTTGAATCGATAGTTTACGGAAAAATAAAAATAAAGGCCTTTTCATGCAAAACTAGAATAAATAAAAATATGTATGTCAAACTTTACTGCATATGGAAATATCCAACAGAATATTCCCGCCACTGATGTTATTAAGAAAAAGTAAGATCAGTTTTGTTGAAGGAAAAGATAAATTAAGCCGACCAAGTAAGTGCTGAGAAGAAAGATCACATAATAAAAGCGAAATAAACGTACGAAATAATTCGTTCCAATCAAAGGACTCATTGCCAAACTAAGATAGTTCAATAAAGAAGGTTAAAAAGTCAGAAGTGGGAGAAAAATTATTATACATACTTTTGTTTTGGACGGTCGGTATTCTTATGATTTTTCTTGTTCTGGAATAACATGTTCAAATTCAAATCATTTATCTTTATCACTCTTCATTCAATATTTATATGTAAATGTAACACGGCGCGATGTTTACAGATTGTGAATTATTACTATGACACGATCGTATTTTGTAAATTCTGTTTGGCGAAATTTAATTCTCAAACTAATTTTTCTATAATATCATTGAATTCAACAGCATAAAAAAAGCAAGTGGCGAGAATCCAATTTCCGTTTTATTAGTACGCTGCTGGGCGCGTCTATTCAGATCAATGCAATCTGACTTGACTGCTCCACATACGAAGGATTTGAAATTGCATTTTGATTTTAACCATAGAAGTGGCGTGGCGTAATGTTGCTGTTCCGCGTGAAACCTATGCCTGAGAAATAAGAAGAAAGCCGACTTAAGAACCAGATAAAGAATTCCTCCATCGAAACCAGTTACGTACAAGGATGAATAATTTTCCTTCGATACTGGTTACGAAGTACTTACGAACTTACATAACACGAAAAGTATTGAATGTATATCCACTGCCGAAACGATGAGGAACATAGATTGCTTCCATCAGCAGAGACCTAAGAAAGGCAAACAAACCTACCTTCCTAGGAACTAACTTCAAATAATGCGAATAAGGTTAGGAGAGACATTTTGACCGCCATATTAATTATTATGTACTTTGAATGTACGGGGGACCACCACCGATTTTATCAATTTCGATTAAATAATGTCAACTGGCCGTTGCAGTATTTTGTTTATGTTGGAATCGAAATTGATTTCCCTTTCGATATTCACTTCGAACAGTCCACATCAGTTTGTAAGTCTGTCAAAAATTTGTTGAAAATGTAAATGTTGAAAATTATACTGTAGAATCTGAAACATTAGTTACCGGAACCACGGGGCGTGCGGTCTGTGTCCCCGCGGCGTCGCTCCCGCTGCGCCCGCTCCAGTGCCAGCTTGTGTCGCTTATGTATGGCAATTTTAATTAAACGCTACATGGGAATTCAGTTTCAATATCAAAGTCATCGAAACTGGTGTATACCTCGATATTTCGTGGCCCACTTCTGATAAAATTGATTTAACAGTTCCTCGTTAACTTGATGGAAAGTTTGATTGAACTTTGAAGAGACCTACCGTTCCACAGTTGCTACAGTCAACAGCAGATTTACCCTACCCACATTTGGTTTTAATTTTAAACTTTACTTTAGGTACACGAAAAACCGAAAATATTTCCAATTTAATGGACCGAGTATTATAAAATTTAATGCAATGCAATATTAACGGTGACAAGGAAATTACATACGGCACGTTGTATTGGTAGTATTATAGAATATTTCATTTCATTTCATTTATTTCAACAAAAATCTACAAACATTGTCATAACAGGTATAACCCAAATCGGCAATGGAATAACAATACTATCATAAAATAAAATAAATTACATGCAACCTCAAATTAATTATGTCATAAATTATAAATAATACAAAATAATCATTAGCATTAAATAATTTAAATAATAACAATTGTAAAAATGTAAACAGTCATTTAAAAAAATAAAATAAAATAAGGTACTTAGGTGCTTTAAAGCTACTTTGCGAATATAGAATGACGAACAAATAAAATTAATGTTTGAGTTGGAAAGTTGAGGTTCTAAGTTTCGAAACAAGTTCAACAAATATCAATATTTGCTTTATTATAGAAACGATAGATAGGTTTCGGTATTGTGCGGAGTTGCGAAGTATTCTCGAGACTTGAGCTTTGCAGTTTGCTATAAAGCCCTCCGGATATTGCGTCTTTATAGAGAAAAGTGTTATTTCCTTTCAAGAGTATGTCGCTGAGAAAAACTCTTCGGAAAACCGCAATAATATAATTGTTTTATTTAAGTATCTAACTCATTTGATTTATTTACACATGTTTACAGTATTATCTGTACGTTGTATAAAACAAGGTCGTTCTTGTTTGTTCGTAAGCTTACTGATTCTAACCATATAGCTTAGGATTTAAACCTTGTCTCTCGTAGCGATGACTGAACAAAATGCATGTTAAAAAGTTATCTTGTAATATAAATAATGATGTGGGTGGAGGTCTTAATTTCAGCATCGTTTGCATGGCTGAACCATTATTGAACCCCGTCCTAGAACGAGGACGCTTTTGTCCAAATACTTACAGCGTGTGTAAGTGCGTGTGTTTTCGTCTGCGTGTGTTTCGCTCCAGCAGAAACCTTGCAGTTGGACTTTTATGTATTAATAAAGAAGAAAAAGAATTGGCAATTTTTTTACTTTTATGTGGCATTCTGATCAAGTTTACATTAAGCGCTCCTCCGCATGGGATCTTGTAAGGCTAGAAAATAATGTGTGTAAAAAACACCTGTGCAATCTGGTTGGCCGGCATCTCGTCTTCAGTGGCGAACTGCGGCGGCGGCGGAAGGACTGGTGGAGGGAGGGCGCGCGGGTTGGAGCGGTGCCCGCCCGGGCTTGCGCCCGCGCGCCCCTGCATGCGTCGCTACCGGCCCGCCACCACACCTGGCCACCACGCGCGCTATGCTCGCATCACCCGAACACACAACTCCAACATACACCTACTAACTTCACTGCCACACTGAGTCTCCACTTCTGAGTAATGTCAAACAAATGCACACTACACTCTCAAACTTTTAGCTGATTCCGTTTGGGACCTATATCTGTATAAAAGCGATATAATAGTTCTAATTTTTAGAAATAAACCCCAAATCAAAGCAACGTAATGTAGCAACGAGGCAGTAGACTTCACAAGAAAGACGTCAAACGCTTTTGAAGCATTTCCATCAAATTAAACCGACCGACCCCTCAAGTAAAAAGAAACTTCAGTCCTTTTCCTCCTAACCGGACAATAAAAATTCCTGCGCGCCAAGCTCCGAGCCTACAGCTTAAGGAATTCGGCGAACGATGGAAAGTAATTCGTCAATGTCAATTGAGTTTTAGATGTAACACCAGGAAAATTTCCGCCGTTGGTTAAGCAAACCTGCGATTGAAATGTGATTGATGGTATCAACAATAAATAGAAAAGGGGAGTCAGAAAGTTCACAGGTCGCTTCGCTTACGATGCGGTGAATCTGTGGCGGGAATCGAAATCGTGGGTTCGTGTTGCGGTTGACCCTAATGAGGTGTGGCTGACGAGATTATAAATCAGCGAAGCGACCGCGGTTGACTTGCGTTTTCGTCTAATGTGGAGACTGCTGAAAGGCTACCCCTTCCGCATGACTTCTTTTTAATTTGGGTCAAGCGAAGTAGCACGTGCGTGCGTTAGGGGAGAATGTCACAAAATGAGGCCGCGCATACGTCTCTGATAACAAAAACTGTTGTATCTACAAGGAAAAGAAGCACGCAATAAAAACTTTTGTCATTTGGATCCACGCGGTGTTCTAGCGTGACAAAATGTATTTATCAATGTCAGCAGTTGTTATTCTCTTTTATGGGGAATACGGAATTTTGTAATTAGCAGCATAGTCGCACGGAACAGATTGGAAGTTACTTTAATGACTTGTTATAGCAACAATTGAAAGACTTACAAGTTTATACTTGGATATAACAATTGAGCATGTTGTCTTGTATCAGACTTAAGCTTCAAATGCAAAGATACGTTTCTCTGCAGAATTATATAAACAGAGAAGGTTGAGTTCCGCAGGATAACAAACAAATAGATCTTCCCGTGTTTGTTTAAAGTGCAGCGAACAAAACAAACGCAATGCAGTCTGCTGTTTGCTATTACATTCCTCAACCCCGCATAGCACCTGCTGGGACATCCTGTTTGGTAGGATAGCTGTTTATAAGATATAATATGTTCGACAACATTTGTATTCTAATAATACAATAAATTATGTGTAAAATGGGCCGATTAAACATTTTTATTAACAAGTAGAAATTTCCGTTACCTAAGGTTAAGTTTTTTTTATAACAAGTCTAGGACTATATAGGACAGGAGCTTTGATTTATGTAATACGGTAAAAATACTAATTAGGATTTCAAACCTTAATTTATGAAATAACGACATAATTGTGTAGTGTACCCAGAGTTGTACCTCTCTATTTTCTCAGTCACATACTTATAACGCAAGCTTGTTTGTGAATTAATATTATGATGTCAACGTACAAGAATGAAGCGAATGTCTCATCGAGCTTTATAAATATCACAAAGAATTCCGGAGACAGTTGTTTCGGTTGAAAGTGAAAGGATTGCTTCGTTTTCTGCAATCACATACATTCGACTGAGTTGCGAAAGCCTTTTACTTTTGTGTTTATTATGCAAACATCATAATACGAAAATATGGTACATATATTCATTACTAATCCATGTACACAATTATTTGCTCTAATTTTCGAGAAGTGAAACTTCGTTACCCATTTCTTGTGTCTTTTTTTATTTATTATATTTTTGTAATCATAATTTACAACGTTATTATCTTCGTGAATTCACTAAGCCCATCGTTAAGACTAAAAGACGTTCTATTCCTTTACGGATTGGTACCCCTACTCGAGTTTTAATCTCAAAAAATCTAAAAAAAAACAACTCAAAATCAATTAGAGAAGCAAGTATAGAACATTTTTGACAGTCAAACTAAACTTATTATTAAATTTCCTGTGAATTCACTTTTTTAATTGATTTCCAGAAAATGTATATGTAAATTAATAACTAAGCACATGCAGAAATGTGAAATTTGCGACCACGATGGATAACTGAAAATTTTTTTCGCCCTAATTTTCGGTTTCATTCGTGAGATTTGCGCAGTGGGTCGCGCCGATCTTGAAATTTGAACAAAAAAAACCCCGTTGCTTTTCTGGATGTTTCTACAACTTAAAACTAAGTGGCGATAATCACTGAGAAGTTTGTTATTAGAACGTGGTGAAGATGGAGAAGGATTAGCGGTTGATTGTATGGAGTGCGGCACGGTGTTTGGGCGGGAGTGTGCAGGGCGGGCGGACTGAGCGACGCGGCGCTTGACGCGGGACTGGCGCCGCGCCCGCCCCTGCCGTCCGCCCGCCCTATACGCCCCGCGCACCAACAAAACACAGATTACGGAGACACATTTATTAGCCAAAACGCTACTTAAACTTCGATCGTTTAAAACACAAACACGAACACCGCTTAGCGTGCTAGTGACTATTAAATTTGAAACATTTAGTTCTTTATTTATTTATTTTTGCTTGACATTATTTATTTACAACACTGTTACAATCTAAGTAAAATTACAAGTCCATAGCCGTAGTAGCTTAAACTTAGCTGTGATAATATTGGCACTAGAGTCCACTAAGTTCTCGTAGAGTATCACACCTGTGTGATCTGCAGTCGCGGGGCGCTGGGCTGTCGCCGCGGCGGGCGACGCGGGCGCTGCTCGGCGCACCAAGACCCCACGCCACGTAGCTTCTTCTCACAGGTCTGCTTCGAGGGCAATCGACACCATTTCCTCGGCTCCCGTACCCCGAACGTCGTCGTCATTCTGTCTCCAGGCTTGGACACATCGTAGACTATCTTCGGACTCTCCACCGCCTCTGAACCAGGAGCAATACGATACTTTGCACCGGATATCGCTTTCTTTATTCCGTTGAACGCCCGCCGAGCTCTATTTTCTTCTTCTTTTATGTCGTAAGCGGTTACTGTTTCCCTCGGTATCGCCGTGAGTCTACCCGGTGGTGGGTGTCCTACGGGTGGTTCCTCGGGTTTTTTGAACAAGCTTCTTAACCGATTGATTACCGTAGGTGGTGGGTCAGTGTTTGTCCCGATGGTGCAGACGCGTGGCCTGCGGTGTTCGCGTTCGACGTGATGAATCTCCCTTTCTACAGGATGGTGCTCCCGCTCAACAGGGTAGTAATCGGATTCAATGGGTACTGTGGTCGGGACGTAGGGCTGCGGCGGCAAGGTAGCAGCCCGTCTCGAGTACTCGTCTTGCTGATAGGTGAGGTGTAAAGTACTGATGCTCAGAGGCTGCTGTTGCGGGGGAGGCCAGAGTTCCCTTGTAGGGGGAACAGGGGAAGGCCGCTCTCCCAGAACCCTGCGGGCCAGCTCTCCAGGCTGCCACAGGTAACTAGCTGTCAAGTTCCCGTGCGTTTGCATCACGACACCAAACTTCACTAATGCAAAACTAGCATGGGTAATTCAATAAAGGGCTTCGCGCGCTTGCCGGGCTTCCGAGAGAAATGTGCGCGGGAAGGCTTTTTAAATTGGATTATTGTGGGTATTGAATAAACCTACTACTGACGATAAAACGATACACATAGCAGATTCAGTTTACCCACAAGCCGAGTATAGTACATACGTGTACTAAATAGTACAAGTTCATCTCTGGTCTTAGACACTATTCGTTGCTCGTATTTGTTTGTCGTTAGTAACGTGGCTTTCTAATAATGAGAAAATATCAACATCTTTTTTTGTAATTACTTCTGTATGTATGTTTAGTCATAAGATTTAAATAAAAAATAGGGCTTAACTTTGTTAATTTACTTAACAGCACTTACCTTTAATGGTCTTGTTATTGTAACTGTCTCTATCATTGTAGTTGACGCCATAGTGTTTGAGCTGCAACTTCCTAAACAAAAATATTTTCCACCTTAATAAAAATCAAAAGTCACATAACAAAATTGCTCATAGTCTAGTGGACTGATCATAGTCAAAAGTAACAAAAAACTTTATTACAAATATAACCTTGAGATGTATTAAATAAAAATCATCATAAAATAAAACAAAAATTTTATTTATTTAGATTTTAGAAGAGCTAATGTTTTCTCATTTCAAGTTATTATCAAGGGTCTTTTCTTTCATAAATCGTTTATAGTTTGTTATTTATTCAGTTAAACATTAAAATACTAGTTGATCTAACTACTAGTGACTACCTTTATAAATTAAATCACGTAAAAAAAATTAATAAAAATAAAAAAATTTGAGATTTGCTGATTGTGACTTGATCATTTTAGTGTAGCTTGCTTGTAACTTGTAACAGAGAAAAAGCTTAGAAACTTTTCACAAATTTCAGGGTTTAAGTGCACTTATGGGAACCCCATTTAGTGTGTCTTGTATACTGTTCCAATCAATTTCAGCATCATCCTATTGTAGTAACAAAAGACAATCTAAGTAGTAGATTCAAGATGTCATCAATTTTGACTGTACTTGCGACCCACTCCAGCTTATTACGCTAGATGTAGGTACTACAATATAATAACTTTTTGTAGTACACATATAAAACTTTTGAATAAATATGTACAAAAAGAAATAATTATATGGCCAAGACAATAATTATAATGGTTAAATGCTCAATGTTTCTATTGAGTAAATATTAATTGAACTTTTATCTGAATACCTGAATAACAATCTTCGAAATTGTCAACCATAGACTGTCGCTGTTCACTGTACAAAATATTGATCAAGTTCTCCAAATTAATCCTTACAAAAACATCACTTGCATGTAACTTACTAAACACAATTAGCTTGACTTTACTGTACTAATAGCTGCTGGTGTAAGGTAGGTGTTAGATAGATAATGTGGGGTGGTGTACAGACAATGCAAGATAAGGCAAATCACATAAAAATACCAGCAACATGACACTGCACCTAAGTATAAAAGAGTTGATGTGAGTCATTAGGTACTCATTCTTCATACAAAGTATAACTTTGCTCAGAGGGTCATATATTCTTGTAGGCAAACGTATGCAAACAGCCTCCTTCACAATCAATTGTATTGCTCATGATAACAACTGCTTCTTTTACTGCGGACTGGCCATAAGGTCACGGATCAAAAATAAACTTCGTTTTAGGTCACATGAGATACAAAACGCATAAATATCAACTCAAGACACAGAACCAGCAACATAAAACAATTAAAACACTTTAAATGGACCAAATTTAATCTAAAAGTCTTACAACAAAATTAATTATAAATACCTAAATAAATCAGTTAATTTGCAATTGCAACTAATATTTTTCTTCAGTACCTGGGCAAGACAAGACCAAACAAAATTGTAGTTAGTGCACCATTCAAATTGATAAAGCTTTATACTTAGTTCACAATCGATCCTGATGAGATTTATCTCGCAAATAACACTGAATAACACACAAAAACGACAACAAGCAACGAAAAGATGCTGTAATCCCTGGTCCAACCAAAGACTGAAATATTTTGACAAAATGATTGTTTAAATTTACGGCTCGGCTCCAAGCTTACCCATACCCCAAAGAAAATAGAAACTCTAGAACCTAGCTAGCAAGAGGTTTTTAGCCTCTGAAATGATTGGGCTAGTAGAATGACATCATATTAATATAGGTAATGTTACTTTCATCGGCAGAGTTTGAGAAAAAATGTGCTGTTTTGTTAAATAATGTTGAGCAAATAATCACGCGTGTATCCGAATATTCTAGTGAGAAGCACATATAATCGATGAAATCGATTCATCGAGTCCGATTCTAGTAATGGGTCATCAAATTAAAAGTGAATAATCTATGTGGGTACGGTTAAGAGCAGGTCACTCTTTACATTACCAGTTTAAGCTGAGCTCTGATTTATACTGCGCGCCATACAATGCAGGGCCGGTCCAAAGTCCAAAGTGTCAAGCTTGACGTGCTTTTGAGTGTACACAGATGGAAAGCTATTCTAACTAGAATAGATATCTATCTATCGTATCAATTTCAATCTTTATGGCCTATTACTAAACTCTTCGGTTTCAATGGGTGGAACAAAATAAAGGCTAAATAAATAAAAATAAAAACGCTACACACTCAAAGACCCACGCTAAGGTTTTCCCTTGTGTCGAGAAAAACATCTGCTTTTTCACAAATATTTGCCCCAACCGGAAATCGAACCCAGGGCCCGTCGATCAAGAGGCAGCGTCTCTACCAAACCGGGCGTCAAACGCAAATGGATTTTGCACAAAAATGCGCCCTAGCAAACCAGTCAGCTGTGCGCAATGGAATATAAACACTCGCAGCATACCATAAGTTTTGATTTCGCTTGCAAGATGGTGATGGTGACGCACGTTAGAGTAGGCAAAGTATACCTAAAGTTGATTTTAAGTCTTCTGTGCAGTATCGGTATCATTCTGTGGTAAAAAGTTTTTGATAATTCAAGTCAAGACCTTTAAAATTATTAAGTAGCTTGACCGATTTGTTATTCGAATAAATCGAGTTATGGCATGGCAGCCATATTCTGTTCTGTGACGTCATCACGTCATTGATGCTGCTCGCCGCCCCGCCGCCGGCTTCTATCGCGTTTTCTTTTTCCTTGGCGCGAAATAAAAGAAAAACTGTAAAGCAAGCTATAATCCACGATGGCTGATATAAAATCATTAGCAGTGAGAGGCATACGAAGCTTTGGTCCGGATGAAAACGATGAACAACGCATATCGTTCGAAAAACCCCTAACCCTCATACTAGGTAAAAATGGATGTGGTAAAACGACGATTATTGAATGTATACGGTACGCCATTACTGGGCAGATGCCCCCTGGCAGCCGTAACGAATGTTTTGTACACGACGCGAAGGTAAACAGGTCTACCGAAGTCCTGGGACAAGTAAAACTCAAGGTAAGCTCCGTCTGCTTTGTCACCAGCGCCACCACGCTTTGGCTTGCATTTGTTTGACACCTTTGTATTTATACTGGTATGATGTGATTTTAGATTATGAATGCAAAAGATAAACAACTTGAAGTGTCGAGGTCCATGAAAGTAACTGCTTTGGCAAAGAAGAAGACCAAATTTCAGACATTGGATTCATTCTTGTCTGTAGTTGATGAGAATGGTAAAACAAAGGATATATCATCTAGATGTGCTGACTTGGACTTCGTTATGCAAGAGGAACTCGGTGAGCTGTTTTTGTTGTTGATATCTCAGTGGCTAGAAAGGTTGCTAGAACACCAGGAAAAAATCCTTGCAGCTATTGGGTCACTCCGTGAAGCCTGTGAAATCCCCAGGAGGATTCTGAGCTTCTGGACGGAGCTGGAGTAGCCAATGACCCGCACGCAGAATGGGCCACTTAAGAGCCTAAATGCCGAAATGGGAGCCCATATCACTAATCACTAAAGGTTGCTAGAGTATTTTACCTTTTGTATACCAAATTATTACTGCCCATTACATATTTTCTAACAGTCTTACCAATTATACACTGTGTATTACATGCGCAAACACTATTTTATTGGATTTGGTCGTTATGAGCTTGTACTATGCAATGTGTAGGTATTATTAGGAATTCTGCTTGTTTTTAATTTTCTCGTAAACCTTTCCTATGAAAAAATTTATTTTAACTAGGTACTCTATCACTTACTTAGGGTTTCCCACTTGCATCGTCGTTCTGAAGGAAATTATAAATATGAATTCTTATCTGCTAGCTAGCCAGTTAAGGAACTCTTTTTAAAGTTATAAAAATCCACTCAGTTGAGTGACAAACATCCAACTTTACATTTGGCCATCATGTTATGTTTACAATATTGATAAGATTTAATGTTTCAACTACTTCCATCAGGTGTGTCAAAAGCAATCTTGAACTCAGTAATATTCTGCCACCAAGAAGACTCAAGCTGGCCGCTTGATGAAGGCAAGAAGGTCAAGGAGAGGTTTGATGAAATCTTTGATGCAGACAAGTACAGTGACTGCTTTGATCGGCTCAGGAAACTGAGGAAAGACTACACTCAGAATCTTAAGCTTTTGGGTAAGCCTGCATTTTTACATGCTCAAATGAGTATAAATACAATTTTTCATGTGTTTATGGCGAAGTAGAATAAGAACTCATAATCACCAAGGAGTCTTATAATTACTAAGGTAGTTACTAACGTCTTTATTACAGAACATGACTCAGACTCTGATCTTTACTTGAGTAGCAGTGGTCTTTGTCATTTTGATAGTTAGAGAAAGAGACAAACAATACTACCTTTGCGTGCTTCTTGAACACCCGTGTGTTAAAGATTTGTATGGCATGCATGGTAAACAAGCACAAGAGGGGTTAAGTATGGATCAAGACTTGAGTCTCCTTCTGTAATACGGGCCTAAGATTCAAATCTACATCTAGTCCAGCAGATGACTGAGAAGGAATGCTATAAAATTCACAAAATGAAAAGCCTTGCTTCCATTTGTAAATTTTGTACCATTCCATTACTCACCTGCTGAGCATTGTGAGTATGGTGATTTTTCTTTTGTGACTCCACTCCAGGCCTCCCGGCTATGTCTAGCTCTGGACTAGATAGGTGGCCTAATTTTATACTGCCTAGTAGTGTCTTTCTGTCACAATTTTCCAGGTTTCAATAAAAGAACTAATGCACTGCCACTATCTTGCAAAACGATTATTTTTTGAATACTTACTGTTTTTTTTATGACCTAAATACCACTTAACACCAGTTGTGTTCTGAGTGTTACAGAGTTACTACATACGCTCACGCCTATAATTCCTATCAGGGTAGGCAGAGCATCAGTGGTTGTAGAACCACTTGATGCCACATTCAATATAAATTCCTAGGGTTATTAGATGAAACCTGATGTATAATAGTCAGAGGTTGTCAGGCTTTCGCCCAAATTACAGCAAAACCCTCATGTCCCTCTTACTGACTTTTACAGTATGCCTGGAAAGAGTTGGCAGCTGGTACATTCCAAGTTTTTCTTTCACTTCCAGTCCAGGGTGGAAGTTTTGTCAGAATGCATTTTTATTTAACATCCCTCTTTTGCATCCAGAATTGGAAGTCACCCATTTGACTGAAAAGAAGCTGGAGTTGGACAAACAGAAATTGGAAGTGGTTAACACTGAGTCAAAGATATCTGAAGCTGAATTGAAGATCAACGAGTTGAGCACAGAGCTTCAGCCTATCACAGAGAAGATTGTTGCTATTGATACCCTGCAGAAGAACCTGGTGCAATGGGAGTCGAAGAAGGACAAAATTAAAAACAAGTACATTTTTTATAAGTATTGAGTACCTTGCTTTCAAGACAATCAGTCAATTTGAAGCTAACTGCAAACTTTCCTATATATTATTTTTAGTTAAATGATTTTTTAAATCATTTCAGACTAGAGCTGAACAAGACTCAAGAAGAAGAGCTTAAGAAAACGATAAAAACTCTGTTTGAAGGAACTATTGAAGAGTTGCAGTCAAATATCAGTAAGTTTTACCATTTCATCCAGCTGTAAGATCTCTGGGATATTGTAATAAAAATTACTATGTAACACTATGTCTCACTACCTACAGGCAACCATGACGCGACAGGCAAATCCAAACAAAAAGAACTCAATGACTCATACAAAAAGATCACCAACTTCAACAAGGAGGAGGAAAAAATCGCAAATGAGAAAAGTTCCAATGAGATGAAATATAACAAGCTGATATTCCTTGAGAGTCAGAATCAGGAAAGGATTGATAAGAGAAACAAAGTTATAGTTGAAACTGCAAAAATGGCTGGTAGGTTTCTGATATTTTTGTATTAACATATTTTTTATAGAAAGTCTGATTTACTATAGCCCAGTGAAGCGCTCGTAGCCCAGTTCCGCTCGCTGATCCCAACCGATCAGTGAGGTAAAGCAACGTACACAGAGGCAGGGAACCTGATGGGTGACCAAAGTGGCAATTTATCTCGAGTGTTTCCGTGCTTCGGAGGGCACGTTAAGCTGTCGGTCCCGGCTTTTGTCGATTGACTACAGTCATTAAAGCCAAGTCGCAGGCCATTGTGCGGTTTGAAAACTCTGACACCAGGGTTGGCCAAGTTCGCCACACACTTGACTATACTTACACGATAAGAAGAAGAAGAAGATAGTAAGTCTGATCTATGTCTATAATAATATACAGTGAAGAGTATTCATAGGTGTATCTCCAACAAGAGTTCTCTGTCTGTCTTTATTATGTCCCAACTCTTGCTTCAAGCTATGATTTCTCTTGAAGTTCTTATTTCAACTATATTCAAAGTATAATATAATAATTCAACAATTTTTTAACTACTTTACTTTAAATATTTTGTTTTTTTTGGCCAAAAAAGTTTGAAAAAAGTTCTATCTATCTGTACACACACGCCTATAATCCTTTTCGGGGTAGGCAGAACGTCATGCGGTTCTGGAACTACTTGACGCCACATTTGACATTCATTCTGAAGGTTTATTAGATGGAATAATAATTATTAAAAAATAATAAAAAAAATATTTTATTTCTCCCAAATACATAATTGTACAATTTATATAGTTCTTAATATGTATTCTTGTATACTATTTTATGTAAGCGGGAGACAGGATTCCAAACTAAGAATATGAGTATAGTGGTGATAGGTTCTCAGCCTCTTGCCCATCGTACAGCAAAACTTACTGGCTTCTACAGTATACCTGGGAAGAGTTGACAGCTGTTACATTCTAAGTTTTTTCTTCAATCAAAGTCCAGTGTGGAAGGATAAAGTAGCCTTAATTTTTTTTTTTTTGTATAGACCTGGAGGTGCCAGAAACAATTGAAACCAATGAAGAAGCAGAAAAGAGTATCGCAGAACTGAAAGAGAAAGTAGCTAGTCTGAAGAAAGATCTGAAAGCATTGAAGGATGCAGCGGACACTGAAGAGAAAGGATGTCAAGTCGTTGTAAATGAGGCTCGTGATGCGCTTGTAAGTTTCATTTTTTTTTTTACATAAAAACTTTTTCAAATGGCTATTTGGTGGTTTCGAAACTCTTACACCAGGGCCTTGTATAATAAAACATGTACAATTTGATAAGGTAACATTATGGCATTCGTTTTGAGAGTAGTAACTTTACAATGTATATTTATGCATTTACTAGCTTCCCGCCCGGGACTTCGTTCCTGTGGGAATTTCTAGAATGAATTATACAAATAAACCTTCCTCTTGAATCACTCCATCCATTACTGAAACCCGCATGAAAATCCGTTCAGTAGATTTTGAGTTGCCTCTGTCTGTCTGTCTGTCTGAACGTGATAAACTCAAAATCTACTGAACTTGTATAATATAGTACATTGTTTTTAAATATTTGAATCAATCTAATTTGGATAAAGTTGTTTGGTTTAGTATTGATTCACAATTTTCGCTAGGCAATTTAAATTCATCGAATGTAAGTGTCGCACAGAAAAGACGAAAGCAAAATTGTTTGATGTCTTTGATACAGGGTGTAAATGACAGCTTAGCAAATACTTAAATGGTGGAATCTACCCATAACTATCATCAGCTGTAAGTAATATTTTTTTCCCGGCAACGCCACGTTAAGGAGTTTTCATTATTTACCTACTTTGGTGCTACGCAACGTATCGCGAAACAGCGCCCCTCGCGGTCCCCCCGCGCCGCGCTGCTATCGGAGTGCGATGTACATTGCTGGTTTTCGTATTTTACGTTGTTATGATTGTTTTTTATTGCAAAATGGAGTGTATTCGATTAAATAATAAAAAATGTAAGCAGAAAATGTTAAAAAACATGAAAAAAAATTAAACCTTTTCCGGAGAAAGATTCCACTGGAAAATCATTTTGAATTCCAGTGGAATCTTTCTTTTTGCTAAGCTATCTTTTACACTAAATCGACAACTAACACAGACTACTGCATAATGTTGATGATTGAACCACTAAATTGAAGTACTCGTAGCCCAGTGGCGCTTGCTGATCTCAACCGATCAGTGAAGTTAAGCAAAGTATACAGAGGCAGAGAACCTGATGGGTGACCAAAGTGACAATTTATAACGAGCGTTTCCGTGCTTCGGAGGGAACGTTAAGCTGTCGGTCCCGGCTGTTGTCGATTGACTACAGTCGTGAAAACCAAGTCAGAGGCGGTTTAAAAACCCACACACTTGACTATTACGCCGCACAGTGGTCCCGATGTAAAAAAAAGTGGACATTGGGCCTTAAGTCGGTATTTCGATCTGATTTTTTTATCTGGTATACATTTTGAAGATACAAAAACATTATGTTCTTTTGTAAAAATCTCTAAAGTTGATAGTTTTTGAGAAAAAAAAATGTTAAGTTTTTTTTGTATGGAGAGAAATAGTTTTCAATTTTTTTTACGAGTTGGTGCCAATTGGCACGTGTTTGGTTTTTATCACGTGTTAGTATAAGTAACAGTGAACCCAAAAAAAAATATAGCTCGCGCGGTCACTTGCGGCCGCACGAGATAAGGGACATTAAAAATACGTTTTGTTTTTTCATTTTTTTCGAAAAGTATTTGATATATGTCACTTTTTTTTTAATATTTGTGATCCTTAATTTTGCTCTCAGTGTTTTCAAGTATCATATGTGTGATAAACGATGATTTTTTTATTAATTTTTTTAATTTATTTTTATTTATTTATTATAAAAATGGCATTTTTATGTTATATATACATCTCGAAAGTTCCTTCAATCCCTTTTGGAATTAAAAAAAAAGATACGCAACAAAAATACTCGCTTATTAAAAAAAACACAATTAAGGCCCTTCGCACACGGATCGTTAGCATATCACCGGCAAGTCTTGTGCGGACTTGTTTGAACATTTGAGTTTCAAAGCTACTGTAAAGAAACAGCTGAATTATATGTACATCTTTATCCATGGTACTATATGCCTGTGAGTGTACATAAACTTCTGATACATGGACCAGAAATATGCAAACATTTTGGTGCTTTACCGATTGGTGAGTAAAATCGAATGAACTAAGTTACCAATATTAAATAAATAATAACTATCTAAACAGTTTATATAATGTGTTACTACTTTTCTACAGGAGCTTTATCAGAAGAAGCTTCAGAGTCGCGCAACAAGGACTTCAGGCATGTACGAGAGAGAAACTCTAGAAAGATTGGGAGGGTCTCAACCAATGAAGACATCTTGCATGGACTATTAATAAGCTCCGATCCCTTCCTGTCCCGTATTAGGCCCAAGTTTTCTAGGAAGACTGACCAGACTCTGTTTCCTGAAGCTCTTTCATTGCTCCATTCCGATAGTTCTGAATCATGTTTTGAAGAGCAAGAAGATTTTTCCGTGGAATCAGAACACATTTTTGATCCCTTATCATAATACAATGAAAACTGCTCTTTTCAGGGCAATCCTAAAACAGCCCTTTTCAAGGCTAACTCTAAAACAGCCCTTTTCAGGGCTAACCCTAAAACAGCCCTTTTCAAGGCTAACAACTGTTCAAGAGTTTCTGAAAGGTTTTAAATGTAATTCAATAAAATAATATTCATAGCTTGTTATCTAAAACCAGCATGTTCAAAATTAAACTTTTGTTATTTTTAAAATGCTGATTTCAAGCGATGGTTATAAATGCAATGCAATACATATTTTAGTATTGTACATATAATATAAACAATGTACAACCACTTAGAGACCGTTAAAGGGACCAAAAGCATAAATCATTTCTCTTAGGCCCTTCGCACATAGGTTGTAAGCGTAGGCGTATAGTATTACACGCGTACTACGAGTGCAATACAAGCGCGTACATGTTCAAACAAGTCCGCACAAGACTTGCCGGTGGTATGCTAACGATCCGTGTGCGAAGGGCCTTAATTGTGTTTTTGACGTGACAACGTCTTATAATTCGATAGAGCCGGCTGCACGCACGAAAAAACATGACTCATGCGGCGTTACCTCGCTCTGAGGCGTTCCATGTAAGGCTTGAAGTGCAAGCGAGAGCGCGGAACGAGCGACAAAGAAGCACAATCGGCCTTTGCGTTCGGCAGCGTTCGACATCCGTCTCTCTCCTACTTGAGTGAGCGATGCGTCTGCGTGGACAGCTGCTATACTATAGTACATTTACATTTACAAATAAATCTAACTTGATCAATTTCATTGTGATTTCCAATTACATCCTTCTCTATATACATACAAATCTATTAAACAAATGAAATTAAAATTTTCTTTTGAAAAATGCTACCATTCCATCAGTATTTTCTTAAGACGTTGTCACGTTCAACTATCGTCAGTAAACCGACTTTACAGACAACCATTTTTTTTAATAAGCGAGTATTTTTGTTGCGTATCTTTTTTTTTTAATTCCAAAAGGGATTGAAGGAACTTTCGAGATGTATATATAACATAAAAATACCATTTTTATAATAAATAAATAAAAATAAATTAAACAAATTAATAAAAAAATCATCGTTTATCACACATATGATACTTGAAAACACTGAGAGCAAAATTAAGGATCACAAATATTAAAAAAAAAGTGACATATATCAAATACTTTTCGAAAAAAATGAAAAAACAAAACGTATTTTTAATGTCCCTTATCTCGTGCGGCCGCAAGTGACCGCGCGAGCTATATTTTTTTTTGGGTTCACTGTTACTTATACTAACACGTGATAAAAACCAAACACGCGCCAATTGGCACCAACTCGCAAAAAAAATTAAAAACTATTTCTCTCCATACAAAAAAAACTTCACATTTTTTTTTCTCAAAAACTATCAACTTTAGAGATTTTTACAAAACAACATAATGTTCTTACATTTTCAAAATCTGTACCAGAAAAAAAAATCAGACCGAAATTCAGACTTAAGGTCGAATGTCCACTTTTTTTTACATCGGGACCACTGTGCGCCGGGTCAGATAGGGTTGAGGGTCAAAAAAAAAACCCAAAGCTGGTTTTTGGTATGTACGTTCCTACAGGTCCTAGAAGTAAGATCCTAGAGTTCCTCACATGGGGAGTGCCGGCGTCCCCCCCTCCCACCCCCCAAAAGGTCCCTTTTTCCAGTTATTGTTGTTTTATTCAAAATCTAAGCATGCTAGGCTCAAACTGTCAAAGAGTCAAATAATCTGTATTAAAACACCTATCGATCGATGTAACAATCATTTTCGTAGAGCCTTTATTAATTATACTGTGATTGATCAAAGTCCGAAAAAAAATTCAAAATGCGTTTTTTCCTCAAACTTTGCAATTTTCTCAAAAAACTGTGTGAGCTATGCCAAAGTTGTCTATGAACAAATTGTGCCTTATATATTAGTCTACAAAATGAGACACTATTTTTGAAAATCGCAATATTATTTAAAAAGTTACAGAATTTTTTATCTTACAAAATACAAGATTCCAAATTACATAGTAGTTAAATACAGTGGTACATGGGGTATTTAATACTAAAATGTCGAGTTATAATATTTTAGTTAGTAAGAACAGTAATTACCCAATGCGTCCATACAAAAACCACTGTTATAATGTTACTAGTTGCAATACTAAAATTTTAAAAAGAAAAAATTTTTTTTTTTTGTTATTAATTTTATGATTTTCGTAAAAACTATTACAGGGACATCAAAAGTTTCAACAAATACATTAATTATGGATAGATTATGTACGTATCTTTAAAATAAGATCCTATTTACTTCAATCGCCAGAGAAATAGAAAAGTTACAGATGGTTTTTTTTTACGAATTTCTCACTAATGAGGTAGGTAGTAGTAAAAAAAAATTATTACATGGAATAAAAATATTATAATTACAAATGTAATCATATCATTATATTGTGTATTAAATTACCTATCCAACCGTATAAAAATCGTTATCATAGAGCCATTACTTTTGTCACAATACTTGGACAAAGTTTTAACAAAAAAAGCAAAATGCGCTTTTTTCCTCAAAGTTTGCATATTTCTCTGAAAATTATGCGATCTATGGAGAAGTCGTCTATGAACACATTGTGCCCCATATACTTATCTACAAAATGAGACCCTATTTTTGAAAATCGCTCCATTATTAAAAGAGTTACACTATTTTTTATGTGACGAAAAATATGGCTCTAAAATACATAGTAGTTTATAACATTGATACATGATGTACCTAATACTAAAATGTCGAAATTTTTTACTTTAGTTAGTAATTACAGTAATTACCTAATATGTATATACAATAATCATTGTTATAAAGTCTCTAGGTTTAATACTAAAATTCTACAAAGTTTTTTTGTTATTTTTTTTTATATGAATTTCGTAATTTTCGGAAAAACTATTACAAGCACATAAAAAGTTTCAAATGATGTACATGTTTTGGAATGATTATGTACGTATCTTTAAAACAAGACCCTATTTACTTAAATCGCTATAGAAATAGAAAAGTTACAGATGATTTTTTACCCAAATGCTCAGTAATGAGATAGGCAGTAGTAAATAAAAATTATTATATGGAATAACAATAGCATAATTACTAATCATATAATATCATTGTATTGTGTATTGAATTACTTATTCAACCGTGTAAGAATCATTATCATAGGGCCATCACTTTTATCGCAATACTTGAACAAAGTTTAAACAAAACAAAAAAACTTTTTGCAGGACTACTTGATTTAACTAAGATCATATTCGCGTTTACCAGTAAAAAACATAGTCTAAATACTTGCAAGTCTAAGAAAATATATCGAAAAGAGAGCGAAAGAGGAGCGAAAATTAGACCGAATGGCTTGACGGTGTGGTAGCTCAGTTGGATAGAGCGTTAGCTCGGTACGCCATGGTCGCGGGTTCAAGTCCCGAATTTTTCTTCCTCTTTTTCTGTTGAGTAAACTTATTTGTCGTACAAGATACTATAAAGTTTATAAAAACAATACATCTGTGACTTTTGAATGTTAATTTTTTTTTATTTTTCGTTCAAAATAAACATCTCTGTTACTTTTCTATTTTTTTGGCGTTTGAAGCAAATAGGGTCTTATTTGAAGCTACGTATGTAATAATTCCGTAAAAGTAGGTACCTAAATGTAAATGTGTTCTTTGAAACAATAATAGTTTCTGAGACAATAACGAAATTTATAAGAATGTATTATTCATATCTTTGTAGAGTTTTAGTGTTGAAAACCTGTGACTTTAAAAACAATGATTTTGGTATGGATACATTGGATAACTACTGTACCTACTAAAACATAAATATCCGATAATTTGGTATCAGGTACCCCGCCATGTATCGTTCTGTATGTATTTACGAATTTTGTATTTCACTTCATCAGATAAAATACTGTAACTTTTTAAATAATATTGCGATTTTCAAAAATAGGGTCTCATTTTGTAGACTATTATACAGGGAACAATGTGTTCATAGACAACTTTGGCATAGCTCACACAGTTTTTTGAGAAAATTGCAAACTTTGAGGAAAAAACGCATTTTGAATTTTTTTTTGGACTTTGAACACTTACAGTATAATAACTAAAGGCTCTACGGGAATGATTATTACATCAATCGATAGGTATTTTAATACAGATTATTTGACTCTTTGACAGTTTGAATCTAGCTTCTTTAGTTTTTGAATAAAACAACAATAACTGGAAAAAGGGACCTTTAGGGGGGTGGGAGGGGGGGACGCCGGCACTCCCCATGTGAGGAACTCTAGGGTCTTACTTCTAGGACCTGTAGGAACGTCCATACCAAAAATCAGCTTTGGGTTTTTTTTTTTGAGGTCGCCCTAATAGCTCAACCTATCTGACTCGTGGTATATAAGAAGAAGGTTAACTAAATTAATAAATAACTATAATTTCTTTCCACATCCAGACACGCCACAAGTCGATGATACAAAACAAAGAAATGGAAATAGCAACTGCAAGGAAGGACATTATCAAATTGGAGAAACAAATTACTGATGCGAACGAGGCGAAGACCCGTTTGGAAATTATTGAGCAAAGACTGAACAATGCTGAAGAGTAAGTATTTTTTATACAGATAGTACAAGAGTATCACATTTTTGGTTGCATTAAAGGTTGCATTAGCTGTAGTGTCATACAGAATACAGAATGTCATAATATAGTTATACAGGGCTTTAGGTATCTCTCTTTTAACCTCTCGGGTGGTTAATCAATCCATGAAACTGAATAACTTCCCCAGGAACATAGGTCAAAATATGAAAAAAACTGAACAACTTTCCCAAGGAACATAGGTCAAATTCCCATACAAACTTCATCAGCATATAGCGCATTATGTATGGGAGATCAAAATTTTTTTTTCGTATTTTTACCTATGTTCCTGGGGAAGTTGTTCAGTTTCATGGACTGATTAACCACCCGAGAGGTTGAAAGAGAGATACTTAAAGCCCTGTAGTATAGAATGTTATTATTGCTGTACTATCACATTGGGGAATATCCTGTAAAGATAGTTTGTAAGTTTTGGAAATAAAATAAAAATATATAGATAGATAAATACTTTATTGCATACTTAAAAAGGTAAGACAAAACATACAATACAAACTAACAACCGAGAGAGTGCAAGCCTTATCGCTAAACAGCGATCTCTTCCAGGCAACACAAGGTGAAAGGAAAACATAAGAAAACCGGGAGTAGCGCAAAAGTAGTGATAGAATACAATAAAAAAATAAGAAAACAAAATAAATAGGAAAAAATGTATAAATAAGATTTATAAGCTCAGGTACACGCGACAAATTTTATTCTTTTTGATGACGAGAAAATATCTCACCAACCAATGTTATCTTTTTAAGTGTTGTTCTTGTAGATAAAATCTTAATGTAAAACAATTATGTCTGTATTTCGCTGGTGTTCCCATTCAGTTTTAGTTTTCTTAGGTTGCGCTTTTCTGTTCAAAGGAATACTGCGGATGCTACTTATAAAAGTGGCAGTATAATATTTATTTATTCCTCCACTAATCCATAGTTTCTTGCCTTACTCAGTTCCACATCTAGTTCATTTGTTAATGTGCCTTAACATTCTCCATTAATTTGACGCGCCTTGTCTGTCTTCCACAATTTAAACCCACGCTATAATTCACTATATGTGAGTAACAAAGCAAATCACGATAATTCTGAATCTTAACGACTATCCCCAAAGTTGTGCCTTTCCATTTTCACAGTCACATATTTGTCACCCTACCTATTCTTAGAGCTAAAATGTAACTAAATAATTCCAACAGAGAATACAAGCAAGCAGACAGTGAACTGAACGCCGAGGAGTGCCAACAAGAGATCAATAATGATGAGAAGGAATTGGAACAAACTGATCAAGAGCGTGACGAACTTTCTGACAAGGTGAGAAAATAAATAAATATAGTATATGCTAGATACAATCTTGGTCTAACGGCTAGTGGGTCGGACTCGTAAGCGAGAGGTACCGAGTTCGATCCCCAGTGCCGCCATGTACCAATGACACTAACCGATGCTCCTATGGTGAGGGAAAACATCATGAGGAAACCTGCATATTCAGGAGACTGAATGTGTAACTATGACCTAATCCGGTCAGGTGCCCCTGTTAGCAGGGTCACGGAGGTCAGATGGCAATCGCTCCTGTAATGACTTGACCTGCCAAATCCTGGATCATGGTCAAGCGTACCCCGAATGAGAAACGGGACTAAGCGCTAGGAAGAAGAAGATGCTAGATATAATCTGAAGTGACTAATTTACTAAATTTGACATCTAATCTAACCCACCTCAAAGCAAAAAGCCGTGTATAAACAAAAACATAGAAACGTTTGTTGATCTGAACCTATCAGTGAGGTTAAGCAACATGCACAGAGGTCCCGGCCCCTGTGTATGTAGATGGTCAATTTATCCCGAATATTTCTAAACTAATTCAATTAACGAGAAAATTATTAATCTAGACAACATTGACATACATTTGTAGATGCTAATAATAAAAAAAATAATAAAAAAGCAAGTTTAATTAATATTGTTAAAAAACTTTCAGATCTCCAAGCTCCAAAAGCAGAGCAACAAGA
This sequence comes from Aproaerema taeniolella, assembly GCA_949987775.1. Classification (NCBI taxonomy): domain Eukaryota; kingdom Metazoa; phylum Arthropoda; class Insecta; order Lepidoptera; family Gelechiidae; genus Aproaerema; species Aproaerema taeniolella. The sequence continues at coordinate 12,994,448 of OX465254.1, forward strand.
TTAAAGATCGTGACCTAGCAGAAGACAATTTGAAACAGAAGACTAAGAACTTGGAAGTGCTAAAGAACAAGCATAAGACAGCGTTGACGGATATCTTCGGAGATATGCCTGAAAAGGACTTCGCCATCTCTGTGAACAAGTTTGAAGTTAAAATGAGGGGGGAGGTTGATGCTATTAAGAAGAAGCTGAAGTCTAGCGACAGGGAGGTATGTTCTCTATGTCAATATTATACTGTTTTTATTGTTGGGCAAAGGAGAGAGGCCTTTGCCCAACAATAGTACACAATAGCGGCTACATAAAAAATCCTACCATTTAGTTCTGTTGTAGATACCATTAGAACAATAATTATACTTTTGTTTTGTTTAGAATTAACATTACCGCGCCGAGCAGTTAAGTAAGATGCTTACGGTTCGGCCACAGTTTAAAACAGAGGCGGCAGCGAGTTTCCATTGCTTGCAGGGTGCGGTACAGAAAATTACTCTACCATGGTTAACCAGCGAGAGTAACAAACCACCACCGCCAAAAGCTATGACCAGGCCCATAGTCGGGTATTTACTTCTGTGGCATCGTAACTCCTAAACGTATGAACCGACTTCGACGCAGTTTTTTTGTTTGAAAGCTGATATAATCGAGATCAAAATTTGTTTAGCCGTTTAAGAGCTATAAGCAATTGAATGTCGGGGGTGATACAACATTTTTTAATTTTAGAGTTATATTGTTTAAATTATATTATAGTAGATTTTGTTGTATCTACTTATACTTTTGATACAGAGGCCATCGAGAGACCTCCTTAAGAATGTTTTGTTTGAAGTCTATAATAAGAACACGCAATGATACTATTATGGGGTGTATTTTAGATGACAAAACTGGAGACTGAACGTAAACACGTGCGTGAGATGTTGAACGAGCGTCGCGCCGAGCTCACGAAGGCAGAAGACAAGATGTATGAAGCATGCGGCACGCAGACCTATGAAGCTACCCTCGCTTCCCTTACCGCTTCCGTGGAGAAATTGCAGGTAAATTCACAAGCAGTCGTGCAATACTTTTCCTTCTATTAATTTGTTTATACTAATTAATATCCATACTAATATTATAAATGCAAATTAAATCTGTCTGTCTGTTACGTTTTCACGCCTAAACTACCGAAATCGGGTTGCATTTTATCCCGAAATTGGGAGGGCGATTTAATCGAATCCCACACTGACAAAGCTGGGCGGAAAGCTTATCTACATCTACACTAATATTATAAACAGGAAAGATTTGTATTTTTGTATGTTTGTAACGAATAAACTCAAAAACTACTGGATCCATTTCAAAAATTGTTTTACCTATAGAAAGCTCTCTTATTAGTGGGTGACATAGTCTAAATAATTTTCCAGGATTTCCACGGGAATGAGGTCCCGGGTGGAAAGCTATTTTTAATAAAATGACATACTCTATCGTTAGGATTTTCAAAATCCGGGATTGAGTGTCTTTCTGTGCATAATAGTGCAATTTTTTTATATAAACACATTAAGTTCCAAACCAATTATCCTATTTTCAAATTAGAGAGTGTATGTTACTACCAAAACCTTTTTTTTTCTAGGAAGAACAAAACCTGCTCAATTCATCAATGTTCATATTTGCTAAGTATAAGAGTCAACTGAAGGATAACAGCTGCTGTCCTCTTTGCAACCGAGGATTTGACAATGAATCTGAGGTATGAATTTTTTTGACTGTTTATAAACATAACTGTAGAAATGACATTATAATCTGTACGTGCTTGTTTGTAATCATAATCAACAACAATGAAAAAAAAATTAGGTGATGGGCGTTATATTATGCACACAGATCACCCTAAAAATGGTTCCATAGTAGCAATGTCCGTCTGTCTGCGGTTTTTCTCAAGAGACCCTTGGTGCTACAAAGCTGAAATTTTGCATGATTATTCATATACAAGATGTTTCAAAAAAACCCAAAAAAAAAAGAAATTCCAAAATTTAATTTTAAAAGTGAAATAGTCGCAACTCTAGTAATCAGTTGCACGGTTTGACATTAACAAAATGAAAGTTTCATATAATTAATATGACATACTTGTCAATTTGTAATAGAGCTGTGCAATAAGATTAATTTTGATTTATTATTTTTTTGGATTAATATACAAGGAAACACCTTGTATATTAGATACGCCGACAAACTGTAAAGTAAAATCTTGCAAAAAAAAAATTTTTAAGGTTGACAGCAGACATCTCACATACAGTACAGTGTTTCTATTTTTCTCTAATGTGTCTCGGCAATCAGTGTCTGTCACGTTCTTGTCATTTGAAAATCAACTTATTCGAAATACGAAATTTTGCCGAAACACAATATGAAAAAAAAGCACATGATTTCTTTTTCAGTCGCCAATTCTATTGTGTCTGGATAGTTTTAATTGTTTTATCTCAATTTTCTTAGGCAAACGATCTGATCGACCAACTAACGACTCAAGTAATAAACGTGCCGTCGAAACTCGAAAAAGTGTCCCAGGAGCTTCAAGAAACTTCTGCCAAGAAGGACGACTTGTTAAGTTTGAAGACGCTCAATGAAAAGATCACCAGCTTGAAGGAGACTGATATACCGAAACTGGAGACAAGACTCAGTGACGTTGATAAGGTATGGCTTTACTAACCACAGGTCCAGTGGGTTTACTATTTATTTACAATCTCTTATTTACAGAAACACCAAAACAATAATTAAACATATTTCCAAATTAGGTAAAAACCCTGTTAAAAAATCTGAGGAGTTTTTCTGAATTTTTAAACTTCTAAGAGCAGCTTGATCTAGTAATGACCTAGCCTACTAGTTCTAGGTTCGATTCCCGACACAAATGATTGAAAACTGTATTTTCAAGTACTTGTGTGGAGTTTAGGTATTTATGTATAATGTCTATGAATCTACAAAATAAATGTATATAAGTATTATATCAGTTATCTAGCAGTTATAGCACAAGCCTTACTTAGTTTGGGGTTAGATGGCGCTGTGTAAATCGGCCAATTTGTGACTGTCTGGTAAAAGGGACCACTTTGAGGGTAGTGAAAATGTAATGTAACAAGCTATGTTAACCACTCAAACGTCCAAACGTACCATAGTAGCCAAGCGTACTTATCTCTTGACAGTCCTGGCTACCACAGTAGCCATAGTTCAATTCCGCGCCACAGTCCATATTAATCTAGTAACCTAACTTCATATAAATACCCTCAACAGAAAATATCAGACCTGCAAGCGACGATCGATGAACTGCAAGGCTCCATGAAGGAACCTGAACAGAAGCAACAAACTGCCAAGTCCATTCAGAGCGAGATGCCTCTGCTTGACAAGCTTATACAGGAGGTCAAGACTGCTACCAGAGATGTAAGTATTGCCTGTGCGCTATTTAATAAAACTTACAATTTGAAAGTATACAGCCCCAAATAAGCCGGATCTCTTTAAAATTCGAGTGAATAGGCATCTTCTGGGTGAGCTTGCTACATCCTCGATCTCATCTTCGCTCCTGGGCTAGATTGTACTTACATATATATACGTACATACGCTCACGCCTATAATCCCTAACAGGGTAGGCAGAGCATCAGTGCTTCTAGAACCATTAGATGCCACGTTTGACACAAATTGTGAGGTTATCAGATGGAACAACTTATATAATGGTGAGAGGTGGTCAGCCTTTCGCCCATTATACAGCAAAACCCTCGCATCCCACTTAGACTAAACTGTATAACTAGGAAGAATAGGTAGCTGGCACATTTTAAGTTTTTCTTTCACTCCCAGTCCAGCATGAAAAGATTGTAGTCAAGAGGAAATCCATTTTCTATTTTTTTTTAAATTACGACTTGCTAGGCCAGGCAAATCAATCTCTAACTTATGTTTTGGGCTGTAGATCTCACTTTTCGTTTACTATTCTTATTTTCCACAGTTCGAGTCGAAAAAATCTGACTGCGAGAATCTGATAACAGACATCACTCTCGAAGAGGCGCAAGCTAAGCAGTCAGAGCTGAAATTGAAGATAACCAACTTGAAGGGCAAGATAAAGTCGACTCAGGCAAAGCTTAACCAACATAGCAAGAAGATGAGGCAGATGGCTGACAAGAAGAACAAGATCAAAGAGGAGCTACTTAACATACAGAAGAAGGTAAAAGTTTCATATTTGTGGGGCAAATTTTTGCTATTCTTCTTATTATTATTCCATACATTCTTGATTATTATTCCATTATCGTGCGGTATTTCGACGAATGAACCGGTCCCGTATTTATGAACCAGCAGCCTAACAGCAAAGTAGTATATGGAAAAGATTTTTTAAAGAGGCAAATAATTTGGCGCAATTCTTTTCTGATAGTCAATTTTATTGTTCACTCGTGTTTCGTAATATTCAAATTCACATAGGCACGAAGATTATGCACTTCTGTTTTCTAACTATAAAATTAAAAAATAACCATAACAATACTCGCCAACATATCGTAATGGGTATTACGATATTTTATGTGACTGTTTGATATCGAAACTCGGTTAGGTATCACGAAATGGGTGCAGATAAAGTAGTGTATGTAGTAGTGTTTTTTCAAAGGTAATGCAATGCTCATTGAGGATTTAAGAAAACTATTATCAAAGGTTGCGCCTCATTTGATAAACTCACGCTCGCATTATAACATCCCTCAATACATGACTCGTAACCTAGTGACGCTCGCTGATCTTAACCTATCAGTGAGGTTAAGCAACTTACACAGAGGCAGGAAACCTGATAAGTGACCAGTGTCAATTTATCACGAGCGTTTCCGTGCACGTTAAGCTGTCGGTCCCGGCTGTTGTCGATTGACTACAGTCGTTAAAACCAAGTCAGAAGCCATTGTGCGGTTTGAAAACTCTGACACCAGGGTTAGGCAAGTTCGCCACACACTTGACTATACCTACACGATAAGAAGAAGAATATGACAGTTACATAAACTACTATTTTTTTAACAATTAGTCGACCCTTGAGTTTGAATTACAGAAACCGTTCTTTATTTATTTAACTTAATCCACTAAAAGTAATGGGAAGACTTAATGCCCAATGGCATTATCCACCAGTCTACCTTAGCTACAGGGCCGTAGCTAGGGGGGGGGGGGGGGCATTGTGGTGCAATGCCCTACCTTAAAAATACCAAATACTAAGATAATTTATTATGATTAAATTGTTTGTTCATAGCAACACCCAACAATTAAATATTACCTCACTCAGACGTGGTTATCTACATCCAAATCTAGAAATTCAACCATCTTGTTCGCTTGTTCTTCATAATTGAGGATTTTATAGTTATTAGATCCATGCACTCTCTCACAGAAATTATTTGTCTATGAATAGCTATACATGGTGATCGGTTTAGGAGCCCTTGCTTCGAGGGCAGATCAATTATGATAAATGAGATGGCCAATTTTGCCATAGTTCTGTGCCCCAACAAGTTACAGCAATAATTTATGCAACATACGAAAGGGGAAAGCATGTATTTTAAACATGTATATACTATTTAATTTATAAAGCAGAGGTTTAAAAGTAATTTGCTATTTTTACATCGCCACAAAATCTGCAATCATTACAAGTTTTCGCAAGTTTTCATGCGTAAATGAGTCGATATAAATCCTGGAGCTGGATCTATTTCATGCAAAGCAGTCGAGGGCTCGCTAAACGGGAACGCAGCGCTACTGTTTACTTTCTCAATGGGTAACTATATAAGTGATTATTTAATTCTTGTAACGAAATAGCATAACAATAACAATGACTGCATACGAGTAAGTCAAAATGACAGACAGACAAATGACACAGAATCGGCATAAGAGATGACCTAAAAAATATACCGATCCAACCTTCATGGACCTGGTTTACACTCGCACCACGGACATTTTATGTCAGTGTGAACTCCATGGTGAATGATAGAAAAAAGTAGTAATTCTCGCCATTTTCAAATAGTTTCCCGTCGATAATGAATACAATATCCTATTTTTGTTCACTTTGTTTCGGCTGCTTTAACAGTGATTTAACTAATCATCCTAATAATCATTAATTATCAAAGGATTTTTAACATAAATCTCATCCGTGTAACTGCACATAGTCTGGGGAAGGAATAGGCCAAATCTTTTATTACTTCCGCCCTACCTGTAACCAATGCTGCCCTACCTCAAGTTCGACTCTAGCTACAGCCCTGCTTAGCTTTCAACTAGTTATTTCCCTGTAGGTGCAAGAGATAGTGAACTTGCAAGAGAACAAGAAGCAGATCGAGGAGAACCGCGAGCGATTCGTAAAGGAACTACAAGAGTTGCAGGACGGGGTGGCGCCGCTTGAGACCGCGCTACGTGAGAAAGAGGGAGAGAAGACCAACGTCGTCAATAAAAACAGGTAAGACATGGACGCGTGACATCATTTTGTCAAAGTGATAGCCTTTTTGTTTTTTTTTATTGCTGTATTCGAATGATTTAATTTTAAGTAATTACTATTAAATGTGATCGTTGTGATTGTTGAGAATAACACCACACCATCTCTTTCCGTGGGTGACGTAAGAGGAGACTAAGGAAACACAAATGAGACCTGCCTCCTAGTAATCCATCCCAGGCAACGACACTTCATTTTTTCCTGAATCTGAGGTGTCGTCCTATGGTCTCATGCGGTGTGGTAGGCTCTGTAAAGGGCCGTCTGGTTCGCGACCACCCTCTTACCGAAGTCCGACGGCAAACAGCTTGCTGTGTTCCGTAGGTGCGTGGGAGTACCAGTGCCTTTATAGGCATTTTTTGGGTTAACTCGCTCCATCGTCGACCTCATCTTTGACCTTTATGGTCAAGATTGAGGTCAAGAGTTAACCCATCTTATAATAAAAAATAAAATAAAAAACAATTTTTAAAAAATCCTTACGAAAATCATTTAAGATTCAGGGTTTCAGTTTTTTTAAAGCTGTCCCTTTACACCCATAAGTTTTTCACAAATATAAAGAGACTAGTTAGCCAAACTTTAGGGGGTGATTCTCCCCATGAAATTGAACAGCTTCCTCCAAGGAAGCTAAACTATATATCATTATCCCCTTGGCTCGGAACGCGTATACATGTATACGTTCATTACTTCCTACCTTAAGCTCGGAACGCGTATAGATGTATACGTTAATGCTACCGCGTGAAATTGGTCGAATTTATCTTTTCTCTTTGTCTAATGCTATTGGAGTTGTAGGTAAATAAGAGAGAGCATAAAGTATTCTTTATTTTGACGTATAATACTTGTGGTTTGTAATCTGTGGAAAAAAGTTTGGTTATGTTGAAAAATAGCCTGAGAAGTGAGGATTTGTTCTAAGGCATTTGTAACTTTTATCTTTTAGGAATCAATAAAATTCAAGTATGTAGGTTGATACACTATTCATTCAACTTATTGTAAAGTACATTACATGTCTCGGAAGTAGCAACATTACAGTACAAGGTACTTTTATACAATAAGGGTATGCAAATTATGTTTCGCTGACTTCGGACATGAATTATAAATCGATACAAGCACTAATCGCTGTTGTAATTGGGATATTATGATAAAAACATTATCATAAAATGGATTCTTTTTGCAGAAAGTAAATTTATTGAGTATTTTCTGAGTAATAACCACTTTTGTAAACGTCGTGATTTTGTTGCGCGCGCCGCCATGACACCTTCCGAGTTTACTGGTAGTGCAAGTGCTATGTGTTAAACGAGCCTAAGGGTTATATAATTTAAAAAAAAATGCCACGCCTGCGAAAATTAGTGTTTTTTTTTGCATTTAAGAAAATGACATCAGTTCACAATATTTTTAAAGGTAGGCGGCTTATTATACCGTATAGCAGAAATGACGTCATCAGCTCATCAACAAAATTTATTACTTTTTCACTTTATTTTCTAGGAGCGCCATAGAACTCAAGAACACCTACATCCAAAACATTGTAAACTCCTTCGATAAAGTTAAGTCTATAGACTCCGAGATAAAGCAACACAAAGAGAGGAATATCCAGCGAGAAATGGACAAAATAAAAGAGGACAATGAAAAGCTGATGGAGAAACAAAAGCAGATCATGGTGGACAGGGATGTACTCACTAAGAAGATTGAGACTTTGAGGGATGAGATATTGAGATCAGATGTACGTATGTTGCTACTTATTGAAATGGGACTCGAGAATTAATAACCAAATTGAAACCTACAAATGTCAAAGTCAAAAATAGCTTTATTTTCATAGAACATACAGAACGTTACTTAAAATAAGTCAAAATAGTAAATTACATTAGCATTCTTAACTTTATTCCTCACCAGTTTCATGTTTACAGCTTAGCTATGTTCTTTACGGCTACTTTAAGTACTTTAAACGACATTTTCCTGACTCTCGTGGTCGCTGCCTAGCAAAAGTACAGTTCTTGTATACCCTGCGCAAGATATGAAGGTGGAAAAGTGGTTATTACGCTTCGGAATAAATGTGTACTACGCCTTAGTATTTTACTATCGCATAGGTTTAATTTTATTTGGCAAGGTAATACGAACAGTGTAAAAGTCGTGCCCCCTTTTTTGCAGCGTAATAGCGATTTTCCGCCTTCTTTTCTGAATCGAGAGTATAGTATTCCAATTATAATTGTAACAATGTAATTTGTCTTGCAGCTAAACAAACGCGATTTGGAAGACAATCTTAAACTCCGAAAGGCCCAGACAGAGATAGAAAACTGTGTGAAAGAGGAGGCAGATATCAACGAGAAGCTAAGTGGAGTAAACACGGATACGTTGAACGAGAAGGGGCCCCTGATCACACAACAAACCAAACTGTTCCGCGAGAAGGCACAGACTGAAGGAAAGATGAAGGAATTACAGGTACTAAACGTTTGACCGACTTGGTTCACTGGTTAGAAACGCTGCTTTCGAATCGACGGTTCCTAAGTTGAAATCCTAGTCGAGGCTAACATTTGTGTAAAGGCATTTCAATTTCAGTTTTTATCAGTCTTTATTTCCTAAGGTACCGAAATGAAAACCTACAAATGAAACCTTATTGTAGGCCTTTGAGTGTGTGGCGTTTATTGACCGAGCGAGCGCGAAGCGTCTCCGTTAGAGCTTGAAATTCAAAAATAGCTTTATTTTATAGAACCTACAAAATTTTGCTTGAAACGTCATAATAAATACATTAGCAAAATAATGAATTACATTAGCATTTTTTACTTTGCGCCTATTCGCAAAGGTGCAGTCTTCCTCAGGAGAAGAATAGGCAAGAAACTCCGAGGGTCGCTCTTTTTAACTCAATCATATAAATTTCCTTATTTAAAATTTAAATTCCAAAAATGCTATCGTATGACGGCTGGATGTACGATGATTCTCCTCTACAGATCGCATTTCTCAACCGATTCTCGTGAAGTTTTGTAATCAGGCTCGATAATTATATGGAATTTTTTTGTCATGGGGGTTGAAAAGGTAAAAAAATATATTTCAGCCATTTCGAAAAATTTTTACTCGCGAAGTCTCCAGCTCACAGTTTTAACCACTTGTTAAAACTAGTTTTACCCACTAGTTTTAATGTTCATAGCCCGATATTTGGAGTCTACACGAAATTTTCATTACGCAACCTTTTCAAATACAGGATAGACTGAACAAAGTTAAAGCGGACTTGAAGAAGGCACAAAATAAAGACATCGAAAAGAAGTTTAGGGAAAAATTCTATGAACTACACGTTACAAAGACCATAGACAAGGACATTAATAACTACGCTGTGGCTTTGGAGAAATGTCTGATGGAGTTCCACAGAGAGAAGATGGAACATATCAACCTCATCATCAGGTAAGTTAGATTTAAGTCAACTTTATCGCCGGTTTTTCAGCGGTAACTGTTTCAGGTGACTTTAATTTAGTTAGGGGTGAATGTCCCCATGAAACAGAACAAACCCAAAGAAACCCATTCGAAATTCTTCTCAAATTAAGAAGCTGATCGCTCAAGTTGTATGGAGAGGCGAAACGTTTTTTCATATTTCAAGCTATGTTCCTTGAGGAAAGTGGTTGAGTTTAGCGGGTTGATTTAATTTTTGCTAATTAATTTATAGCTACCCAATATCCTTACTTAATATTATAAATGTGAAAGTAGGAATGTTTGTTTCGTTTTCACGCAAAAACTACTCAACTGATCATGAAACTTTGTACACATATTCTAGTCGGGCAGAATTAGTCGATCACATTACTAAAATCTGGGAAATTGTAACCAGCAATTAAAAATGGTTTTTCGATAGATCTTTGCGTCAGTATAAGCATATTCACTTTGCGTCAGTATAAGCGCGGCTGTCAAAAAAATTTCAAAAACTGTCAAAACAGGTTTTTTGCGATTTAACGGTAAACTATGCGTCTGGCGGTAAAAAGTGTTATGTAACAAAAAACCGCAATAAAAAGACAAACAAAATGAGTTTTGTTGAGTCCCGATCCGTTTGGTAGTTTTTGCGCAATCCGCAAAAAAACGTGTTTTTTGGTCATATTTTCGAAACTCAATAACTCTCGTTGTATATTATATAAAGAGCTGAAATTTGGATTGAAGGTATATATTATAACCTCTAAAATCTGTACCAAATTGTAACTCTATCGCATTTAAACTTTTTGCAAGCCGCAGCAAAAACTGAAAAATGGTCCTCTCGTAAAATGGCCCTAAATAAGTTTGTAGACTACGTAGAGACTTTTGAAACCTCTCATTCTCTTTCCCTAATCCCTCTCTACAATATGTCAAAGTTTCATAAAGTTTAAGTGAGTGCAAGTCCCTAAAACGTTGATCACAAAAATATTGAGGTTTTGACGGCGGCGCGGTGCGGCGCGGCGGCTCCCGTTTGGCCGCTATAGGCCCAATTCCCCGAATGTCGGCTAGAATATCATTGAAATTCTCAAAGTCTGCTGTCGTGGGCTTCTGAAGCTTGCAGATTTACAGTTTGTATAATAAAAACGAAATTCTGTTCGTTAGTCTCGGTAACGAAAAGCGTTCCCATAACCATTGATGAGTTTCATAACTAAACAAATGCTTGTCCTCGGGTATATACTTGTGGATTTCCCAAGGGACCCACAAAACAGGAGTGAGTAGCATAAATCACGTTTCATTTATTATCTTCAGTCATGCTGAGTACGAACCAAATGACGACAGAAGTAACTTTCGACAAAACCTGTGATTGATGTAAGTTATTGTATTTTTTCAGAGAAATGTGGAGGAAGATCTACAGGGGCAACGATATCGATTACATTGAAATTAAAACCGAAGGAAGCATATCCACCGAGTCTGATCGACGCAAATACGATTACAGGTAAGATTTCACTTGAAATGTTAAAAAAACATCCTCGACCGCATCTTTGCCATGAGCTAGATTGTGGTCAAGAGCGAACTCATTCTTAATAATAAAAAAATAATAAAAAGTATGAAATTGTCGTTGAACATCTGATGAGTTAAAGATGACCCAACCTTAAGCAAATCTAGCGTAATATTGGAATGTGATGTTAATTTCACGTATTTATGTTAGCCTGCTGGTCTTTCTTTTTAACCCCCGACAAAAAAGAGGGGTGTTGTAAGTGTATATCTGTAAGTCTATCTGTAGCATTGTAGCTCCTAAACGAATGGACCGATTTCGATGCAGTTTTTTTGTTGTTTGAAAGTTGACTTAATTGAGATGGTTCTTAGCTATATTGGATCAAAATTGGTTCAGCCATTTAAAAGTTACAAGCAATCGAATGTCATACAAGATACAAACATTTTAATTTTAGGGGTATTTGTTTAATCTGTTTATTATTATCTCAGGGTCGTACAATGCAAGAATGGCGTCGAAATAGACATGCGAGGCAGATGCAGCGCCGGACAGAAAGTGTTGGCGTGTCTCATCATCCGATTGGCGCTTGCAGAGACCTTTAGCTCGAGGTAAGCATAGTGTATTGGGCGATTATCATTTAGCGAAAAAACGTGGCTGATTTGGAATGAATTAGTGAAGGGTTTTTTAAGTTCGCGGAACGGGTAAGGAGTGTAATTAAAAATACAGATTTATTTTTCCTTTTCAATATAAGTATTCACCTGCTACTCTTATACATTTTTCAGATCTTTCGATAAGTTTACGTATACCCTCTGAAAAAAATGTTTTATCTTTGTCTGAAAAATAAGCCGAAACTGCGTCCTTCACTTGTTCATCGCTCGAAAACTTCTTCCCACGAAGTTCTTTTTTAAATTTTGGGAATAAGTAATAATCACTAGGGGCTAAGTCTGGACTACAGGGTGGGTAATTTAAAATATCAAAGCCCACCTTATACAGGGCGGCCAACGCAACTCGACTCGTGTGAACAGGTGCGTTGTCGTGCAGGAGGACACCCTTGGTCAATTTTCCCCTCCTTTTTGCTTTTATAGCTTCTTTCAATCGTTCTAATATTGTAGCGTAGTATTCTCCGGTTATGGAGACACCTTTTTCTTTGTAATCGATCAACAGGATCCCTTCCTTCTGAGTCCCAAAAAACTGTAGCCATGATTTTTCCAGCCGACTGTGACTGTGACACCTTGAACTTCTTCGGCGGTGGTGTACCCTTTTTGTGCCACTGCATAGAGTCTTGTTTAGGCTCAGGTTCATAATGATGAACCCAAGTTTCGTCTCCAGTAACAATTCGACTCAAAACACCATTCTCGTCTTCAGCACAGAGGTCCAAAAACGCGCGAGAACACTCCATGCGTCGTTGTTTTTGAGGCGGCGTGAGCATTCTCGGCACCCTTCTTGCGCTGACCTTAGTCATGCCAAGATGGTCGTGAATAATTTTAAATATGGTTGTATCTGATACTCTAACCATTTCTGCGAGCTATTTCTTCTTTAAACGTGCATCTTTCAATATTAATTTTTCGACTTGAACAATTTCCGGAGTGGTAACCTCGATTGGCCGCCCTGGTCGGGGTCGTCTTCAAGGGAGTCCCTGCCTTGCTTAAAGAGACTGTGCCACTTCTAAATAATGGCAGGGGGGTGTCACTCCTTTGTTTAGGCATGTTCTTGCGGCGGGCATACTGAGTATGCCAGCGAGCGCGGGTTACTACTCGCCGCGCGCGTGAGCCGCGTTGGTCGCGTGTTGAACAAAATGATAAGTGTTGGTATCTACTTATTAACAATATTAAAACCAGACAGAAACACGTTTTTTCATCACAATAGTCTATAGGTGTCTGTAGTTAGTAGGTATTTAGGCTAGGTATCAAATAACATGTTTGGTTATGTTATCTTGTGTTTTTACCTACTACACTTCCTAACTCGTCGGTCCCAACAGAATATCAGCGCTCCTGCCTGTGGGGAAGAGCAATATGCTGAGTTGGGACCCTTTTTTGTCACTGCAGCACACATTTATAAGTATTAGTCTTTAAAATAATTTTTAGTGTATTGTTAATGTCTTACTGAATTTGTGTATCTTGTCTATGTCTAACTAAAGTTACTCTTGATTTTATAAGCTTTGTTATCTAACTTAATTAATTTCAATAATAATTTTACCTCTAAATCGGCGGCGAGTGTTAACCCTGAGCTCTCGTCGCGAACGCGGCATTGAGTCGGCGGTGCGCAATAGAATATGAACGCTAGCGGCCGACTATAAGATTCAATTTTTCTTGCAAGCCTGTGCCGCAAGAAAAATTTGACTTTTGTTAGGGAGTGAGACTTCTGTACGTTAGTACTATTATTTATTCTGTGACAATGGTTTTACCCGGGCAAGTGTCCCCGTAAACAGATGTCATCTCTTCCAGTATGGTTTGAGCCGAGTTTCCTTGCCTGATAAGGATTTTTATAACGGCGCGGTACTCGATTTTCTCCATATTTCACACTTGCTTCCCGATTGAGTTGCTTAATTGACGATAGTTCAAAGACTAATGACCCGATAGACTAGACATGTCTTCTCGTGCGCCGGAGGGGCGCACGGGGAAACCGCATCGGGGAGAACCCCATGGCGGTGAAGTTCTACCGCGGCCTATCAAAATAGGCCGGTCATCGGGACTGCCTCTAGCCCTACAAGCGTGTAGGGTGAGGGGACTATTCTGCTCCCCCCGACAGGGAAGGCAAAGGTACACCTTCTGCTGTCGTAGGGAGCATTTTGGGGGACGCGGGCGGGCGGGAAGAGGCGACGCCACCATACAATGGCTACGCCGACAGTTCCCGTCCATCCGCTGTCTGTGAGGTAGGTCTGTCACTGAGCCCTCTCACACGGCCCTGTGGTTGGAACACAACGCGTAACGTGTGAGAGTGACCCATTCATCAGTCATGCAACTATCAGCGGCCGTCGGCCCGCTACAGTTACATGACCGAGTTGGAATGTCGAGGGGAGACTAAGGGAGAGTGCAATTTGGTTTTGGACCTCAGGTGATGGCCGATTGGCCAATTCTGGGCAAAACCAGAGAGCGGGGAAATGAAAATGGGACACGATTTGAGGGTGCGGTAAGGGTATCCTCTTACCGCTGTGAAGCAAGCCTCCCTATGTTGTTTTTTTTTTATAACCCATTAAGGGAGGGAGGGACTCGATTGTGGCAACCTATTCTGCTTCCCATGACCCACCACCGCGTTCGCGGTTTGGTCGCCGCCATGGGAAGCAATATGGGACGGGTGGAAGCCTGGTGGAGCCTTGCAGCCGTCCCGCCACAGGGCTAAGAGACAAGCTGCCCAGCTCCACCTCGTCCACCTTAATCTTCTGTGGAGGGATCTAAGGGGTAGTGTCGTGTTGGGTGCTGGTGGTGCGGCTGCCTCGAGCCCTTGACCCTAAAAAGGGGTCGGGCGAGGCAGCGTTGTGTCTAGCTTGGGAGGGTGTCAAATCCGGTGGGGGCTGCCTCGCGCCCTCGACCCTAGGGGAGGTCGAGCGAGGCAGCGTGGCGTCTTGATTGGTCTCACGTACGCGGCACCAGCATGGTATGCATTGGTCTGCGAGTCGCAGAGACGCTGCCTCCGAGCACAGGAGAACCAATGCATACGCAGGATTGTCAACGCCGGCCGCTACGTGCGCAACAACGTGATCCGGCGCGACCTAAAAATTGACAGCCTGGACGAATTCATCGTCCGCCTCGCGAGGAGGATATTCGACCGCGCGGATAACTCCGCGTTCGAACATCTGCGCGACATCGCACCCCTCCACGCCCGCCCCCCGGACCGACGCTGCAGAGCTCTCCCTCGAGAGCCCATCCCACCGGACGATTACCCTACCAATGACCCGATTAGAATGAAACTTCGTATTTATACTAATAATTAGTCACTGAATTCGTTAAAATTCAGAAAAGTACCCTCATTAATGGCCTACCTACCCATTCCGCGAACTTAAAAACGCTCCCTCGTATTACAAGATCTTTTATCAAAATTTTGCCTTGCTTACTAAAAAGTTTTGAAATAGCGTGATCAACCCCTGTTAAATAGAAAGAGCCTGTAACTTCATATTCCTTTCAGATTCGGTATCTTAGCGCTGGACGAGCCAACTACGAATCTAGACGAGGATAACGTTCGCAGTCTATGCTCAGCTCTCGGCGAGATCGTACAGGAGAGAATGAGACAGAAGAACTTCATGTTTATCATCATCACACACGACAAAGAATTCATCGAATCCCTCGGGTACATAGACAAAGTATCCCACTATTACGAGGTCTCCAGAAATGATGATGGCAAATCGAGAATAAAAAAAATAAGATTTTCCTAAACTTTTATGTCAAAAAAGTTATAATTTAGCCATTCCCTAGACTAAGTTTAATTATAGTACAAGATCCCGACTTAGATCGACCTTAACCCATCAAGTTTTGTAATGAAATTTTAATTTTGATAATATAATATTAACAAAACTTGATTTGGTCGGTTTCGGGGAGTAATGACCAAGGTGCTGAAATTTCCATAGTGCTGAAATGACCAATATCTAAAAGACCAATTATACATATCGTCCATGTTAGCAAAGTGTTAAAATGCCCATGTTGCTGAAATGTCTATAGTTCTAAAATTACCAATATCTAAATGACGATTTATTCTAATTTTTCGTCATCATGACACCCACATTTCGAGTGACAGCTGTCAAACTTAAAAGCGAAATTACTTGGAAATTAGACGTCCTACGAAAGCAACTACATTGGCTCGAGGGAATCCTGAGCTGTCGAAAAGTCAAAACTTTGCGATATTTTTTTTTTTGCGACAATATTATTGTTAGGAATAATATGATAATATCGAACTGCTGCTAAAGCAAGTCGCGTGGCGATCGTGTATAATTTTGATGTCATTTTCGTAATTAGCACCCCCAAAAACCTATTATACACTTCGTCGTAAATACCACCCTCGTGAATTATTCCACATTTTTTTCATTATAAAAATTAATGTTTCCCAAACGGAATATTTTTTTTTCCACCATTTTATTTTTTAGATCTGTCAGCGCAAATATCGCTCCAGGTTTTTCCAGAGAAGACAACGGCAGTATCGTCGGCATATGTAAAAATATTACGTTTATATGACCAATGTAGTTGCTATTTAGCTGCATAAGGAACGTTCTCGCTACTATTATATAACTAGTTTTTGCTAGATGGGCAGTAAACAGAGTGACGTCATTGAGTAAATAATAGTGACGTCAGTAAACAGTGACGTCATTGGGTAATAATAGTGAGAGTGACGTCATACGGGACCACGTCTTAGCTCTATAGACATTTCAGCACCATGGACACGTCAGCACCATGGACATTTCAGCACCATAGTCATTTCAGCACTATGGAAATTTCAGCACCTTGGTCATTTTAGCATCTTGGTAATTACTCCACCTTGGTCATTTTAGCATCTTGGTAATTACTCCACCTTGGTCATTTTAGCATCTTGGTCATTACTCCCCGAAAGGATTTGGTCTACATCAAATTTTCCGGCACAGCTATTTTTAATAAATAAAAAAATATCCGATAACTCAAAAACTACATTTAAGAAGTAAAATTAACAACTTTAATTTTTTATAAAAAATAGCTGTGCCGGGAAATTTGATGTCAACCAAATCAAGTTTTGTTTTTTATTATATTATCAAAATCTTAATTTCATTAGAAAACTCGATGGGTTAAGGACGATCTAAGTCGGGATCTTAAGACTATTAGTGGATTTCTTGTTTAGCTTAAGAATTCGTTTGTCTTAACGACATTTCTGAAATATTAGCATTTAAGAGATTTATGAATAAAATTTTGTAATGTCTAATGATGTGGTTTATTTTAATATCTTACATAACCTAATGATAACAATTTTAATTAAATAATTTACAGAATCCTTAACGTAGCTGAGGTACTAAAAACATATATGTTATTACATAAAACAAAATATAACTTATTAAGTAGGCTAAAATAAAAATTCTGAATATGACTTGGTCCATCCTAGAAAACCCCAAACCAGTATCAGTTGATTACAACTCCTGTAATACTGTTCAAAGGTTCGCAAATAGCGACTTGGTCAATGTGCAGTATTTTGCTCTCTTGAAGAACTGTTAAAGTGACTCCGAGTAGCTCTGCGACTTGCGTCGACGGAAACGACTGCGACAAACATTTATTTACGTAAGGAACGAGATCTTCAGTGAACGAAACGCACAACGCCACAAAATTTTGTCTCTCTACATCGGTAAAAGCCTGTTGCTCTCTATGATAGTATGCCATCAAAACTTGCACAGCTTTCTCGAAAGACTTCCTAAAAGAACTATACACGTCTTTCACTATATTCAGTGGAGCTGTAACGCGTAGAGAATTCAAAACCGTCAGCGTTCCATTACAATATTCTGCTAAGGGATAGTAATCCAGTAAGTTTTCAGGCGGCCCTGATGCTGCATTTTCATTCACTGGTCGCTGCACATTTTTTATACTAGGCACTTTGTATGTTTTCATTTCATTCTCAAAATGGTTATCGGCCTTTTCTAAACCGCTGTAGAATTGCGCGAGTACATTGTTGCGGAATAATGGAGTTAACACGCATCGCATGTCGGCGCCGACTCTACCGAAGGAGAGACAGAGATACATGCACTGGTTAAGTAAAGACTCAAAGTTGGATTCGTCTTCTTTGGGTAAGTCACGATTGAGAATTTCAGCTAGCACTTCAACCTGTAACAATTATTTAAATTTCAAATATAGTGTAAACCCTCGCCTAGAGCGTGAACAGATTTAGATTTAATTATTGACCTAATTAGTATTAATTGTTAAAAAAAATATATACTTTACCAACTTAAGGGAGGAGCGACACAGGCATTAACATGCTTAAAAGGGAGTCTCGACACTTGCTATTATAAAATATTGTTTCGTTTATGGTAAATAAATAATTTTAAATTAAATTTTTGACATAGGATCTACGTCTATACATTTCTTGAGCAAGAAATTAGATAATAGCTATTTAATTATATTATACACGTCGGCACGGTGGAGGGACAACTGCTTAAGACTTTTACCTTTTGTTTCAACCAGCAAGATAAAGCGCTGGTTCCATTCAATTCGTCTTCTCTAGCTTTGGACTCCTGTGCATCAGACAAAAATATTGACTTGTGCTGAGTTAGAACATTAAAAAGGTGAATTCGATGCAACTCTACTATTCTTCTTTGGAGTCTTTCCGAGGCTGAAACAAGCAGAAATTATAATTGTGAAACAGTCTTTGTTAACTAGACAACACAATTTTCCTATGCAAAATTAATAAAAAGTATATACAGCAGCATATCAGGTTATTCATTCGCACTATGATAACATATGGGCGAGGTCCAGGTCAGCACGTAAAACCTGAGGTACTGTCGTGTGTACACTTATCTCAATAAAACAAAACATACAACTAGAAGCATATTTTTTTTATTACTTTCTTGTTTAACAAAAGATAGGCATTCGGTAGCGTATATTACATAGAGTGACTTTAAATAAGTTGGAGCTGCCTCATTTACTATGAAATTCATGAATCATGATATTGTGTTGATCAATGAACAAAACAAAAGAGCTCACATTCCGTATTTCTGGCATCTTCCAAAGCTTTCTCAAACCAAGCATTTCTAGCCTTCAAGAAATGTAAATGCAGTCCATCAGTGATCGCACCACCGGAAGCAGATTTGTTTACCCCTGAATACTGCAGGGTATTCTGCTCATCCTCAGTGGATCGGTAGACAGTATTAGCACGGCGCAGATAACCTAAAATCTGTAAGTATATACATAACGAGTGTAATGGCAGATTCCACAATTAAATTGTGGAGGCACTGGTACACCTACGCACCGACGGAACACAGCAAGCTGTTTGGCGTCGGACTTCGGTAGGAGGGTGGTCGCGAACCAGACGGCCCTTCACAGAGCCTACCACACCACATGAGACCATAGGACGACACCTCAGATTCAGAAAAAAAAGAAGTGTCGTTGCCTGGGATGGATTACTAGGAGGCAGGTCTCATTTGTGTTTCCTTAGTCGCCTCTTACGACACCCACGGAAAGAGATGGGGTGGTGTTATTCTGAACCGATCACCACACGGTTAAAGCTTCCCGTCAAGCAAAGGTAACGCGCGCTCATATATATAGACAGAGATAAAAACAGTGCATATTGACTAGTTTACACGAAATGTTCTACTGTAAATGTGGGGCGACTTTAAATTAGAGAAAATTAAGTTTGTGAAGCATCCCATGAAATGAAACTGAATAAGCTTCCTCAGGGAAGATAGGTAGGTCAAAATCATTTTAAAATATGAAAAACTAGCATCCCGCTCGGGACTTCGTTCCCGCGGAAGTTCGGGAAAATTATGTAGCCTATGTTACTGAGGGATAATATAGCATTCTAATGGTGAAAGAATTTTTGAAATCGGTCCAGTAGTTTCAGAGTCTATTCGTTACATACAAAAATACAAATCTTTCCTCTTTATAACATTAGTATAGAAAAAGATTCAACTTATATGATCAGCTGATTTTCCTTTGAATGGGAAGTCAGCATTCTTTTTTAAGAATTTTGTAAGTTTAATTGTGAGAAACTGTACGGTGTAATGTTCGGTCACACTATAGTAAACTTGTATTCTGTTCTAGTATTATTCCCAACTCTTTGTCTTTGTCCCACAGACCTATATATACACATATATGTATATATCTATCTCGATATAGGTCTGTGCTTTGTCCTATTTCGCTAGACTGTGATGTGATGATAGATAAAATAAATTTAATTCTAGAGTAATTATAGAGTTCACTCATAACAGCTTATAGTTATCACACTGATTGCAATTAGCTGAACAATAACAAAAAAAAATTCTAGAGTACCTATTTAATGAATTTTTCTGTAGATTTGAGATTATTTTAAATATCTTACCTGCAAGCATTGTGGCAGAGGCAAGTCATAACGTAATTGATTGAAAAGGTGATAGAGAGTCTCAAACCATAAGGTCATAATTTCATTTGTGGTATTCTGAAAATAAATGCACAGTTTTAAAAATACATAAAATCAATAAGTGTGAACTTTGCTAATATAACTTCTCCATGCTTCTACTGAACAGAAAGTTTTTATTATGTAGAAATAAAACTTTTTACACTACTGTTCCTCATCTTCTGTTCCAGCTGTTAGTCAAAATAAATTGTTATTTATTTCATTCTGTACGAAGTAACAAAAAGTAATTCTGAAATAAACATTCTTGTGCATAAGAAAGAATAGACTTACCTGTACTATAGGAATCTCAGAATATCTTTTGGACAAGTTTCTTACAAAAGTAAATATGTCCAATGCACTCTCATAGTCCTCTGCATTGAGGGCCTCTCGCATGAGTGAAGGAAGTTCAAGTAACTCTAAAAGCTTGTCACTTTGATTACGAATAGAGCTATATCGGCTGAAAAAAGTAATATGAGTTTTTAGTTGATATTTTTTTCTATTGCCATGCCTACTAGACAAATCAGTACAGTGGAAGTACACTCAGAACAATAATAATCCTCTGAAGTCTTGAACAATATAAATAACTCACAAAAGAGATTGGCAATAAAGCATTAGAAGTACCATAACAAGATAATAGATATTAGAATAAGTAAAAATAAAAACATTGTTGTAGTGCCCCAACGAGGTTCATGTATGTGCTTCATTTATTATTGGAACTCACGATGCAATAAAGAATTTTGAATTTGATATTATCTGGTCTATTTAAAATACCTTTTCTCTTTTACTATATTCCCTGCCATTTGTGAGAACTTTTCACATTCGTGAACAAATTCAGGTGTTGAATCAAGGAATGTATCTAAGGCTTCTTTAGACTTCCCTAAGTCCTTCATGATAGTCCGGGATATCTCCGCAGTTTCAACAAAAGTCTTGTAATTGGTAAAGGCGAGATCTTGTGTTTGTTCTGTCAGCTGTTTCATTTCTTCGCTTAACCTTTCTGGTTCTTTACGTACATTTTCCCAATTTTGAGAGCCTAACTTCTTAATGTAATCTGTGATTTCTGCAAAGTATTCTGGAGTTTCTGGAAAAGTTTGGAAAAAAAATTCTCTGATAAATTTTAAGCTGTTCACCTTTTGAATACTGATCAAATGTAATATTTATTATATTCTTTTACCTTAGAAAAATAATATGTGTGGGCACTTACCTGTAGTTGCATTTGGAAATAAAAGTTGGCAAAGTTCCTTCAGTTCTTGAGCCATTGTATACAATTTGTAGTTTTATTTATTAAACCAAAACAGCGGTTTCTAGATAAAACCACCTCAAACGTGCCTAAAACATTTATTTCCTAAATTATAAACTATTCTATTCTATTCTTGTGCATATATGGCTCTGTCCTTTTAAGGTAATAAATTATAAACAAAAACTTAAAATCGTCACGTCAATTTCCTTTGACAATTTGCCAACATGAGGTACTGTTCATTTCATGAAATATTTTTTCTGAACAAAAATAATATAGTTGAAATCTATAAAATATATTTCATATCAGGAATACATTATACCAAGTGTAAGTGTAACCCAAAGTTCAATTCAATGTTTCATGAATGGCTGTAACCCAAAGTTAACGATGCGACGTAGAACAAAAGCTTCAAATAACAAATGGAAATATTGGGCAAGTGTGATATCATAAAACGAACATATCTATTTCCTTTGTGATGGTTTAGGGTTCCCTAGACTCTCAAAAATTTCCGAAATTAAAACCTGTAGTGCGGACTCAACGTTTCATTCACAAAACATTCACCTCAATTTCACGTAAAATTGCTAAACTTGAAAACAACCCATCGGCGAAAACGTGTCGAACAATCAAGCAATCACCTACTCCTACGTAAAACAACGCACCAGTTCAAGTGTTCTAATTGTTATATTAGTGCTCTGCCTTACGTCCAAAAAAGGCCGGAACATTTCGCTTCCGGAAACCAGCACCAAATTTTTATGTGTGGTTAGGCATGTCACCTGGACCCCAAAACTGCCGGGAGACACTTCGTGAGGTGTCAAGGTCACCAGTTATGACGTCATCAATGTGGCCGCCGCCGCGTTTTGAAAAATGTAAATTACTCATAAATTACGCAGTGCACGTGTACGTGTGGGGTATCAAATGAAAGGATATTAAATATGCTGCATTGTTTTCATTGAATGTAACTGCGTAAATATGAAAAAAACAAAAATATAGGACAAATAAGACAAATTACAGAAAAAAAAATACATATTTATTTTTATAGCTAGAGAACCATTTATATTACAGAGAAAAAATGTAGGGTACAAATAATTCTACGTTATTCGTCTATAGTTTACAATTTAAATCATCACAATCGGGTGAAAAAAGCCATAGTTATGCTGGTTTAACTAAAGCGCGGCGGATGCCATATATTCAACCGACGTCGCCGGCGTGTTTTGAAAAATGTTAATTATACTTAAATTACGCAGTGCATATGAATGTTTGGGGTATTTAATGAAAGGTTATTAAATTTGCTGCATTGTTTTCATTAAATGTAACTGCGTAAATATGAAAACAACAAAAATATAGGACAAATAATACAAATTACAAAAAAAAATACATATTTATTTTTATAACTAGATAACCATTTGTATTACAGAGAAATAATGTAGGTACAAATAATTCTACGTTATTCGCCTATAGTATAAAATTTAAATCATCACAATCGGGTGAAAATAGACATAGTTATGCTGGTTTAACATAAAGCGCGGCGGATGCCATATATTCAACCGACGTCGCCGGCGCGTTTTGAAGAGTCTAAATACACTGAACTGCTCAACACACATGTATGTATGTATACATTCGGACATAAAATGAAAGCATATTTAATATGCTCTAATTTTCTAATGTAATGTACTCTGCGTAAATATAGAAATAAGAAAAATGTGTAACAAATAAATCGAATTAGAGACAAAAAATGATTTCTTCGTATATTGTTATGTTATTTTTCTATAGTTTAAAATTGAAATCATCTAAATCGGTAAAAAACAGACATAGTTCTGCCAGTTTAAAGATAGTTCGGCGGACGCTAACAACGCGACATGGGTAAGGCTCACGAGCGTTTTGTCCGCCCGTTCCAGTGTGTTATGAATATTGATGCATACTAACGATGGCCGTTTCTACTAATAATCAGGATGAAGACTTCACTTGGAAGAGAAACTACTTGCATCAATGCTTATGCATCAATATTCATAACACACTGGAACGGGCGGGCAAAACGTTCGTGAGCCTTAAGCCACATTCATGCCCATGAGTAAACTAGTGTTTCAAGCTCTTTCTGATGAACTAAATTTTATATACCCTCGTAAAGGGTAATTTTAAATTACATACTTTCAAACTAGTGCGCAGCTTTTAATTAACGCTAGGTGCAAAGAGGATTAAGTGTGTTACATTTTTAATTTTAATCTAACTTACAAAAATCAGCCTTCACATATAATCTAAAAATAAAAGGACGGTCTACGCTCTCGAGCATGCACCTTCACACGCACAAAGGATAGTGCAATTTAAATCGTTTTTCACGCATCGGCACCTGGAACACCTCTCCTTGCACTTGCATGACACAAGTCTTTGCAGCTCAAGCTAGCATCCGGAATTGTTTTCCAGACTGTGTGTAGGCAGGACCGTTGTCTTTTTTTTTGCCTACAAAATCTACAAAATGTCGGTTACAAAGAATATATTGGTTTATTTATGTCACAGACTACATTAGGAACTAGTTTGTATAACCTGTGAGGAGGAATTTCATCCAGACTGGTTGAATATTACAGGGACATATTGTAAAACCAACACTCATAATCTAAATCAAAGTTGGAATCGTTTATATTTTAGACGTCCGGTCGACCAAACCAACTGACGTAGACACCGGTGCGAGTCGCCTCGGCACATCGCTTACCAATGTATGTGACGCGTCGATGCCGAGGGCGGGACCGCTCCCTCGACGCCGGTGGATGTACTGGTGGCCAGAATCAAAGGTTTAGAATCAAAGAGCTCTAAAAACCAAAGTACAAAAACACAAGCTTCGAAATTTCAGTCGTGCACCTATAGAGGAAAGTAGTAACTATTGTATTAACACTTATTTTATCAAGTTTTGCTTTGTACGGAACTTTCAGTAAAAATCTAACTCGCTCTTGATTAGTTTTCATAACTTCATCTCTTTGTCTATGGTTTTCGAAAAGAGGCCGCTTTTCATGAAGGGTAAAATATGGATCCTCTGTAGTCTACGGTTGGAAACGAACGAAATGGAAGATAGCCATTTGCTTAATAACCAAACATTTATGATTATTTTCGCTTTCTGCAGTTATTTGGACTCTAATTCTTCATAAGTTAATTATTTGCTTTGATATCCGGTACGTACTTGTCGCCTTTTTTAATCCACTTTGGTTATATTACTGTTTTCATTCGTGTGTAACTATTGATAAGTTCTATGATTGCGTCATTTATACGTATAGATATATACTACAATTTGGATTATCATGGAAATCGTACCAATTCTTGACAAAGGAACTGAATTCCTGTTATAATTTATGTGAAAATTATGGGATACGTAAAGTTTGTTTGGGTTAACCTTTTCTTTTGACAAGGATAACCTAAGTAATTTTTGTATCTTGACACCATTTTGGTTCGCCTTTGCGTTTTTATTATTAGACCGTGATTGTTATGAAGGCAGACTCCTGTTCGGAATTTAACTGTGGGTCTAAGCCTTTGTTTGTAAGCTACAATGGGATAAGGTGTTAAATTAATAGGTTATGTTGATGTTTTGATTGAGGAGTGTTATAGGTGTATGGAAAATGGTTGACAGGAACCATTTGTGTTCACTCCTTTCACTACATAATTAATTATGGTTTACAAATTTTTAGTTATTCATTTGATCATTTCAAATATATCTGCTAACATAATTTATTCATAAGTTTTATTTATTTTTATTTATAGGTATGATTGAAAGGATAAAATAAAACCCTGCGTTATGGATGGAGATGGGGAGGATTTCAACCTCCAGTGGGAGGAAGTGGTGGTGAAGGTAAGTTAAGAAGTAAATAAAAGGAAATAAAAGGAAATAGTTTTATTTTGAATATAAGTAGCTTCATAGTCATCATTAAAAATTGTTAGAATTTTACTACACCTCATTTTATTATTTTTTAAATCATGAGATCGCACTCAAGTCATTAGTCCTCATATTCCATTAGTTTAGGAACATCTATAGTTTCTAGACTCTTGACTGTATGCATAACAATATGTAAGTAACTATTAGGAATCTTAAAGCTATCAATGTAGTTAGACTGCACCTTTACCAATAGGCGTAGAGTCAAAAGAAGGAATATGTATGTATGTATTTAAATCCTATAATATACTTCACTACATTGAATTATTTCAAGTAACATCCTGAATGTTCTATGAAATAAAACTATTTTTGACTTAAGCATTATTATTTCATCAATAAAAGTGCTGTAAACTGTACTGAAAAACATGTTTTTTAGAATGATCCTTGTGAAGCCACAGAAGTAGCCTCATATGAACTTGAAAATGTACAGAGTGGCTCTTATTCCAATATGGTATGCTGAATTCCTTATCATTTTTATTGGGTAATATAATATACAACTGTTGGGCGCTTATGGATATTGATTTAACACTTGTAGCTTTCTGAAACATGTCTGTAATATCTCATAAATTAACTATACAATATCTATGTGTGTTGTTATTGTGTATTATATGGGCACCTAAGCCAATTCTTACAAAGTTATTTACAATATTATTATTGGTCATTTTCATTACAATAATTTACTTGATTCTAAATTAGTTAAAGCCTCTGTAATTTAATTTTATGTCATATGTAACTACTAAACTGCATGCAAGTTTTTGATTTGCTTTAATTAAAATACCTATGTAATCATTTGTGACTGTCTGGTAAAAGGTACAATACGATACATCTTTATTGCACACCAAAAACATAATTACAATGTGGTAGCGTTATTGCTAAAGAGCAATTTCTTCCAGGCTGCCAGGTATTGCATTAGGGGTAGTCAATATAGCAATAAACATAGCTCATTCTCAATCTTAAGTACCCCAAAGTCGTACCTTTTATCAGACTAACACTCAGTTGCAGAAATGTTCATTAAAGTTAAGGCTTCTTTAAATGTAATACTGTATGATATTTAAACTAGCAGTCACTGAAAATGCTAGTCAGGTAAATGCACACAATCACAATGCTATTTAAATCAGTGATCTATCACTGCACTGCCTTTAGCCTACTTCACTTAGTTGAGTATAAATTCACTAAGTGTCAACATACTGAATATGACCACAGTAAACTTAGCAGCTTATATGATATAAAATCGTCAAGATCATTATTTAAAGATTTGCAAAACAACTTTGTCATTTTTGTATGGAACCTGGTGTATCTATTCTGCTGTTTCGAAAATTTTGTGATTTTGTGGTCACTTTTCTTTGGATATTGATAATTAATTTAATTACTTACTAAAATTTTTGAAGTTGATAGTATGAGCTACTATTTTTTAAATTTTCTCTTACAGCCATCAGAAATAATCCATGATACAGATCAAATGGCTGCAGAGAATCTAATGTATTTATCCCAAGATGTAGTGAGTTACACTGAGGCAGAGGAATTAGACCAGGGAGTAGAGTGTGTCACAGAAGAAGTGATCACAGATGACTGGGTCGGTCATGGAGGACAAGATAGGTAAGAAATTGATTCAGTTTTGATTCACTACAAATACATGGGAATTTGTAGTGCCAAAAATGGGTATTCTCCTTTCGAGTTTTAGTTACCATGTTATATTTTTGTTTAAATTTTAAAAGTTTTTCTACTATTAATTTTAAAGTTTTTTTGACTAGCCTGACAGTTCAGTTGGTAACTACCTTACGTACTGCTCTGAAGGTTGCAGGTTAGATTCCCAATCAACAAATATTTAACAATTAAATGTTGCAAGTGAATTGTTCAATATTCCTTATTATATTTATTATTATTACTACAGCAATTAAAAAAAAATCCTTTTCAGAGTGGAAGTTCCAATAGAACATTTAGTAAATCCAACAGTATCAGATGTGAAAGTAGAAAATGATATTGATGTCCCATTACCAACGGATCAGGTATGTATACTCACAAGTTAAACTTTTTTCGAAATTATAATGAGATGCTTGTGTTGTTTTGGGTATGGTTGTCACCAAATAAGGAAGCAAACTGTGTCGTCTTTATGTTTCAAAATAAGCTTCGATCACTTGACTAACAGGGTTTTTTCTAATTACGTTAATAGACATTTTGCGATATTGAGATGGTATGTATGTATGTATGTATGTAAATTCTTTATTGCTCAATAACAGTATAATATAATTAAAGGTAATTTAATAGTAAATGTGGACTTATCCTTGAAGGGATCTCTTCCATTCTACTTTAGAGCAGTTGAGAGAGGAGACACATGACGCAGGTTACGATGCAATTAAAAAATTTCCTTTACAGCCATCAGACATGATACATGATACAGATCAAATGTTATTCCTACCCCATTCATTTTGAAGCGTAATAGCCGCTGTTCGCTATCTTATCTGACGTAGAGTATATTAGTTTCTACAACTTTTATGAAAAAGGCCGTATTTACACATTTACAGCTTGGAATAGAATAGAATAAATCTTTATTTTATAGGACATTTAGGATGCCACATAAAATAAGTCAACATTACATTAAATACATAAAAAAATTGAAAAGAAAAAACAAGTAAGTCCAGTAGTCGAGACTTTTGTTATTGAATATTATTGAATAACATAACTATTTTAACGATCGGGACCCATTAATGAAGCCGGATTTTTTAGAGTCCCGACTGTTAAAATAGTTATGTTATTCAATAATATTCAATAACAAAAGTCTCGACTACTGGGCTTACTTGTTTTTTCTTTTCAGTTTTTATTACGCAGTCGGGTTTTTTTATTTTTTAAATTAATTTATTTTATTTTGTTAGGGTCAGATATTTACATTTGTTTATTGATTTTCTCATTAGCTGTATATATCTTGAATAAAAATTGAACAATTTCCGAATTAAAAGCCTACATTTAAGGCGGTTGCTGTGAAACCAAAATTGAAAAAGTCCCACTAGATGGCGCTGTTTTTAGAATTGGTAATTTCGTCATGATTTTGTCGATTATTTCATAATTATGACAAGTTTTGCATAATGTTTTGAAATTGCCGAAAGCCTGTATCTATCTTTGACTGTTATAGTAAGGATTCAGTTTATTTTAATGTTTTATTTTCCCATGTATTGCGAAAACGTGCAATAAAAGTTAATTACGCACACAAAGACGTTCGAATTGAGAGTTTCATTCATAAATTCTCGCGTATTTATCTGTCAATTTACTGGTAGGAGGCGTTTTATCTGTCAGATTATTAGGAATCTAAATACAAATCAAAATTTTGAGTTCGTAACTTCTCTAGCATATTGGTCACTTATCACTATCATTTTCAGCGTGTTTTTACGCTCAGTTCTCAAAAGCCGCTTTTCGATTCTTGAGCACACAAAATTCAGTTCATTGACAATCTGAATGCGGTCAATGAGGTTAGGCAACCTTCTGAAGAATTAAAGCGTGATGGGTGACCGTTTTTGTGCTTCAAAACACTCAAAAATAAATGCAATCATATTTAAAAGCAGTATTTGAGGTTAGGTACCTACCCCATTCTAAAAGTTGACTATGATAGGTGACTGCTGTTTTTGTGCTTCACTTAGCAATACCTTTTCGAAGCCGAAGCGGATTGTTAGTAGGCACCTATATATATCTAGGTAGGAAATCTGGATTGCGTCATGGTGTTGAAAATTTAAAAAGTCCTAGCTCATATTTTACATTTCTCAAAATGTTATATTCGTAAAATGTCTTTTTGTTAAAAATGACTCACATATTATTTTGAACTGAATTACGTCTAGGCGGGGTCTCACGGAAATTATGTCTCACGGGGAGGTGAGGCCACAGGCTAAGTCAAGCTGCCTATAAAGCGAGGACAAAGGTCGAGCTTTACATAGGGCCCCAAATAGGCAAGGTAGCCGAATTTTTTCAAGTTTTTTTTATTTTAAATATTGATATGGGACATCCACTTTGAAACTCAGATTGACGGATATACGTTTTTACATAATAATAATAATAAACGTTACACACTCAAAGGCCAACATTAAGGTTTTCCCTTGTGTCGTGGGTCCCTCGGAACACACATAAAGACAAACACAAATACCCATGACCCGAGAACAAACATTTGCTTTTCACACAAATATTTGCCCCGACTGGGAATCGAACCCAGGACCCGTCGATCAAGAGGCAGCGCCACTACCACTAGACCAAACTTGTGTGTCATAAATGTTGCTATAGGTAAATTACAATTCAAAATGACGGACATCATGTTTGTAAAAGAAAATACTGTCAAGTTTATGCCTCCCTGAAAGCATACCAACTGTGAACAGCTTAAGCATAAAATATTTCTTTCAATACGGTTCATGTTAAGGGATGGCTTTGCAAAAATTTAAACCCTGATTCAGACTATCATTCTGAACTTTTCAGTGGAATTTTCCACTCATTTCACTTTATATTGATTGTTACATCAGATTTCACTCGTTTTTTTGTTATCTTGGCTGTTACACGAGTGTAACCACGTCGAAGACCCTTTCTCCGTTAGTATCAACGTAGAAGAGATCGACTATCGAGTATCGATGTAACACATTAGAATGTGGTTTCGTATTAATAAGTAAAATATTCAAAGTTGTGCTTTTCTGACTATGCTATTTCATAACGGTATTACCTGAACTGGTAGCGAATTAGAGTATCTATTTTTCGGTTTGAATGAGTCAGGGTATTTTAACAATTGTCGACTAATAACCCTCTTAAATTTGAAGTCTATAAGTTCGTTAAAGTCCCATAAAATCCACTTGATGAAATTAAGGGCAGAAATTTTACAGCCAATGGATATACATCGTGTTATATCGTCTCTACAATAAACATCATAACAGTTACAAATAATTCTTAATTTGTGGTTTTACTTTATTAGTCAGGTCAAAAAAAAATGCAAAGAAATGTAGTTACTTTTTTCAGAATAAATGAGAGATAATATTTTTTATCAGAATAAAAAGACAACATACAGCCTGTCCACCATATTTGGTGGAACACCAATCAAAACGACATACTACGTTACGTCGGTAAGTGTTTCAAAATAACCCAATAAAAAGAAATCCAAAATTAAATTCAAAAGTAAGATAGTCGCAAATCTAGGAATCAGTTGCGCGGTTAGTCATCCATTAATGTCATAGATTCATATACTTGACATTAGTAAACAAGACAGCCTTGCGCTTAAATTTAAAGTATTAAAATTAATTACATTGCTTTTAAATAAAATTTAGCCCAGGAACTTAAAAATTGTGTCAGTTGACTTAGGACATTCTTCAGAACTTTTTTTTCTGAAAAAGGGTTTTTTTAATAGGTACACATTGTTACGTACAGACACCGTTTTGATATTTCATTTGTATCTTTCGAACATCTACACGAGGAAGGAAGGATTACACTTTTTCTCTGTTATTTCGTTTATAGAACAACGAGCTCCTTAAATTGATTTTCTTCACAGAAATAATTTGAAAATTTGTTTTTTAAATCACAATGAAGTTTGTTTTCTTTAATAATTAATGTTACAACAGACTATATTTTTCGCAAAGGTTTATTATTCCAAAAAAAAATAGCAAATATCAGCACTAGCCAAATATCAGAACGGAAGAACTTAACAACACGGATCTTAATGTCGTAATCCTCTTGAAATTTTTTGCTAGTAATTCACTACTGGAAACGGAGTTACATAATAGTTTGACTTTGAATATTTAGCTTATCATTACGAAAAAAATGAGTGAAAAATTTTGTTAAGTTAAACGATTTTGGTGAAAATAAATATTAAAATGATGTAGACAATGTATTCAAAGCTAAAAAATAATTCGGTATGTGCTAGGTACCTGTCATTACACCACTCTCCTCATCCATCTATGGAATTAATAAAAAAATAATTGTTGGCAGCCATATTGGTTTACAATGATACAGAATGTATTAAACTATATAATCATCCAAACTAAAGGTGCATGCCTACAAAATTTTAGATCAATCAGTCAAAAGGAAGGGGTCAAATTTCAATTACTAGATAACAAGACAAGCTAAATAAAATCATTTAAAAAACATTCTGATGTGTTTTATCGATAATCGATGCGATGTTTAGTGTGATGTTACCTATGGGAAAAGTTATCTTTGTGTAAAAACCAGTGTTGCCACAAGGAACGAGTGAAATTTGGTGTCACAATCAGTGTAACCACGAGAAACGCGTGGAAAATTCCGCTATAAAATTGTTCAGAATGACAGCTTGAATCAGGGTTTCAGTTTGTGCGAAGCCGTCCCATACATTTTCATGAATCGTTTTAGAAGACATATTTAATGCTAAAGCAGGTCTCAGTCAGTGTGATTTCAGGAAGGCATAAAACTTGCCAGCGTTTCACATAAAAATTACCCACGACCCAAGTCAATGACCCAAGTTTTTGCCTCGTTCCGTTCCTTTTAAAATGCTTATTTTAAAAGTTTCCTGTTTTAAAATTAAATTATTTATTGAATTATAGTCTATTTTATATTAAAAAATTATAATAATAGCGTAAATCATAAACATCCAAAAACCTATATCGCATTCTGTACATTGCGTAGCGCTAAAGTAGATAACAATACCTTCTTTAAGTTTCCGGGAAAAATGGTTATTTGGAGCCGATCATGATCTATGGTTTAAGAAATTTATTTCTCAAAAGAAATTGCATAGTTCACTTACTGAGAAATACAATTGCGGATACTTGCTTACAAAACAGTTATGTACAGATATTATTTAATATACCCATATCTGTGATCATTATTACACTTATACTTTGTATAAGCTCTACAGTGTATAAACATATTAATAAAAATATAATGGATTCCAAATTGAAAAAAACAATCAAAAATTAAAATAACCTAGTAAGCCAAAGCTTGTACATAAGTTTTTTTTGAAAAGGACTTTTTGCGAAAAAACGTTTTGAGAAAAAGACATAATTAGCCTGACCACTTTTTGAAAATGTCCTTTTTCGAAAAGGATATTACGCGAAAAGAACATTTTGAGAAAGGACATTTTAAGAAAAATGTCATAATGAGCCTGAACACTTGAGGATATATCGTGTTAAATTATAAATAACTAGCTTTCCGCCCACGGCTCCGCGCGCATGGTCTACAGGTTGCCCAGCTATGGTATAAATCGTAGCTTATGTCCTTTCCCAGGGTCTAATCTATCTCTGTAATCAGTTTAGTAGTTTAGGCGTGAAAGCATACTTACCTGAGAGACAGACAGACACACAGAGTTGCTTTCGCATTTGTAATATTAGTCGGGAATTAGGGATTTGAATTCTTCTTCTTATCGTGAAGGTAAAGTCAAGTGTGTGGCAAACTTGGCTGGTGTTTCTAGGGATTTGAATTAATAACTAATCATACCAGGTTGTAAAAAAAAAAGAAAGACTCGTTTAGAAGTTTTTTAAATCAACATTTTATTTTCCAAAACTATAATGGGCTGATATTAATTTTTTCTCGTTTTGTACTTGTTGGGCCCTTTATAAAACGGTGGATCTTGGAAGGCATTCTTTTGGCAGCATGCATGTTTTATAAAAATTAGTCTTGTCCCAATGCCCCCTTCCCGATGTTCTGAGTTGACCCTGTATCTGTAATGAAATTATTTCTTACTTAGGTACTTACTCTAGAAAAAGGCAATGAGCCTGTCAAATGCTCATTGATTGCAAAAATGAAGTTTTTAAAATAATGAGCATATTAAAACACTCAAAAGCGGGGGGCTTGTTTCTCTTTATAAGGCGTTTCTCTTTATAAGGCGACTTTGATAAGTAAACGAACCTTTAGAGTTTAGAGGCAAATTTTCTTTAAAACTGAAAACTTTGGTCAGAGGGTCATCTTAGGGGTTCCTCAAAGAACCTATTTTAAATTCTCAAAATAAATTCGACTTCTTCAATTTTCATACCTACTTAATAGGTAAATCAGCTGATAACTCGAGTTGAATGGAGAGGCAAACTATTGTTTTCACATTTTGACCTGATCCCTGGGAAAAGCTTTTCAGTTTAGTGGGAAAACAGAACGGGACCCTTTCTACGGCTACAATAAAATTAAAACTTGTTGTAGATTACTGTTACTAGAATTTTCACTTATTATACCTACCTACGGCTTACAAATACTTACGACGCATTTTTTGGTTCATGTTTTAGGAAAAATATAGTTCGAGACAGCTTGGGATTCGGCCTCGGTCACGCGTAAGCTGTTAGGTGATTTGCTTATTTCAATTTAATGGTAATCGGACGTTCTTATGAACAACCATTTGTACCATTCTCAAATTAGAGGAAATACAAAATCTACAAAAATTATAATCTTAACAAACAAATCAATGACAACTTGACACATTTCATAATCTGTGACATTAATCAAAATGCGTTTGAAAACTATATATTTCGGATAAAGCCTTGTAAAAAATTAAAACAAATAAGTATATGTAAGCGTTTCTAAGTAGTTTTTGTTATATATATGTTACCTTAAATTTAAATTTAATTAAAATAACGCGATATTTAACTCATTTTACATTAATTTTTATGAAACAAAGTTAAACAGTATCACGTCTCAGAACGGCCAATTTATGTATGGCGGGAAACATTTCCTATCTATGTATCTGTCAATTTCTGTAAATGTAACGCACACAAACAGAAGCTAGGCAAAAATTTTAATAATTTCGAAGACTTATAATTTAAAAATGGTTTGATTTATTAATAACTTTATTCGGTTGCCGAAAACTAGATTTTTTAAACAATTTTTCAAAGTAGTTTGGAGAATCTGATATACTTTCAGTCCGGCGTGTATTGGTGAAACGTGTTGTATGAAAATGACACCTCAGCAACCGCCTTAAGTAAGTGAAAATCGTTACTAACTAACTTTAAATCGTTATAGATCGTAAACGGTAATTCTGATTGAAAATTAATATAAAAAACCTAAATATAATTTTTAAATACCTATTCAATGATACCCCACTGGATATAGTTCATGGATTTTAATTTTTTTCTTTTTTACATTATGGCATCCAAAATCGGCCATGATAATTTCAATTTTTTATACTTTCTATGACATTTGCGCTGTCATGACAAATCCAACGACGTATCATTTATCATAATCGGCCCACGCGTTTGGTCTAAATAGTGCCACAAAGGTACAAACCCACATACATACATACATACATACGCTGATAAATACATTACCCTTCTTTGCGTCGCGCAGTCGCGTAATAAAAACATACATTAAAGGATTTAAATACATACATACACATTCGTTCTATTGACCCTACTGACTCTACGCCTATTCGCAAAGGTGCTTGCTTTCCAAATGATGATTTTAAAAACTAACTTAGGACGAGTATACAGCGATGCGGCCGTGGCCTTGCGACTTCTGTTCGCGGCGGTTTCGTAAGAAGGCAGCCCTGATGAATCATATGGTGGCGCATCAGAACGACCGGCCCCACGCCTGCAACCTGTGCGGCGTGCGATACGTCCGCAAGTGCGACCTCATGAACCATCTCAAAGTACACGCCTTTGTACCAGATAACGCTGATTCCATGGACTATGGTTAGTATTTTTTGTATTTGTATTCTTTATAAGTACTTACCTATTTTTGTGAATAACATTTCATTTCAGTTATTTCATGCTTTCATGTTACAACAATAGTTCCAACAGTCTGAAATATAAAATAATCGAAACAGTAACAGGTTTAACAAGCAATTAAATACCTTATTGAGTTATTTGTGGTTCTTTATAGACCATGTGACGTGATTTGTTTTATTGTCTATTTGAAGAAAAAAAACTAACTTTTGACAGCAAAAGTAAAAACTTTTACCAGTAGGAGCTCTTTAATTTTTTTGTTCATATTTGACAGGGTGTAAAGTTAGCTCCCTCAAATCCTGTTTCTTGTCTGCCTGCTGTTAAGGTTCAAATTAGAATAAACGCCAGATTTGGTCACTGATTTCACGTATATGTATTAACACAAAGATTTGTATGAGCATAGCCCTGTCAATGAGGCTGCTAAACGGTCGATCGCAAATTCGTCATACATGGTTTCTACACAAAGTTATTTTATTGGATTGAATACTGCAATCGAAATCGAAATCGTTCAATCAAAATCGACATTGTAAATAATTTACAGATATTTTTTCTCTAATCAGGTTAAGACAACATTGAAATTGAATTTTCTTTTTCTTCAATCTTTGCGTTTTACAAATTTTCACGTGATTTTCACTTTCATGTGATTATTTTGATAGCATTGCAAAGGTTTCAGTTGGTTAAAACATTGTTGGATATTAGTTTACCTATTGGATATCTGCACAACATATACATTACCTTAACAACGCGATTACGTAATTACTCCTCAGCCATAACAAAGGATTAATAAAGAATACATAGGCGCTCCATCAAAGGTTTCAAATAAACTTGTGTTTTTAATTTCTAGGTGATATTGTTACAGAAGACATAATAGACAACAGTCAATTATTAAAACCAAGGAAGAAAAGGGGAAGACGGAAAAAGAATCCAGAACCAGTAGAGGTATGATGATTGTGAATATTTCACTACTCCACAGACCTAGTGCATGATGTTTAAAAAAAATCTGATATGGTTTACGGCACTTCCACTATTTTTTTATTTCCATCGTTCTATAAATATATTGTACTACATTTCCGCCTTGGAGTTCGTTCCCATAAAGATTTGGGAAAATTATGTAATCAATGTGTTAATCCAGGGTGTCAGCTACCTCCATACCTTTTATCAAAGCCTTTTATCAAAGCCTTTTATCAAAGCCTTTTATCAAGCGTTTGAGCGAGAAAGAGTAATAAACATCCATATATACAAACTTTCGCGTTATAATGTTAGTGGGATTTTTGTTGGTTATAATAAAAGTCTTGTCTTCCATGCTGGGCTAGGAGTGAAAGCAAAACTTAGAATGAGGCAGCTACCTTCTCTTCCCAGGTATACAGTAAAAGTCTTAAGTGGGAGCGAGGGTTTTGCTGTATAATGGGCGAAAGGCTGACCACCTCTCACAATTATGCAACATATTCCATGTGATAACCCTCACAATGTGTGTCAAACGTTGCATCTAGTGGTTCTAGAACCACTAACGCTCTGCCTACCCCGTTGGGGTAAGCGTGAGCGTGTGAATGTAAGTGTTATCCCCTTCCAGAACGGCGTGTGGGAGAACATGACGTCAGCCCGCACCCAGCAGTGGTCCCGGCGGCGGTCGCCCCCGCGCCCCCCGCCCTCGCCCCCGTCGCCCCCCTCCGAGCTGGAGCTGCCCGAGCCACCCCCGCCCGCGGACCCCAGCCGCCCCTTCGTGTGTCGGCACTGCGGGGTTGGATTCGCAAGGGAGAAGGCGCTGCAGTCACATGCTAGGGTAAGGTTTAATTTAAATTAAGGGTTTCTTTTCTTGATATTGATGACTTCGTCATTCTATATTTTAATTTTGATTAAAATAGAACATCGACCACATAGCCTAATAACGCCTAATGTTTTAATTTCTCAAAACAAATAACTGTGTCAATGCGCTGAGGTAAGCGAGGGGCGGGGGGAGAAGGAAGAAATACATGCTGATTGGCCGATTCAAGGTTACAATAATCCAAGAAAGGATAAGCAGTACTTATTTGTATTTGAAAGAAAGGGATGTACTGATAAACAAATGCTTTCGTTACGGATTCGAACCAGCGTAATTTGAGCTCTGAATACGATTCTTGACAATAATAATCTTGAAACTTATGAAAAGTTACGCCGTTTTTTTTTTAAATTAGATGATTGGTTACATTTTCCACACCATTTTATTGTACAGGGAGCCATGTTTCTCCTCTTTCGTATTTTATTTTGTAATAAACGCACGAGATGTACACGGGTCAGGGATGTGGTCGATACTAAAGCAGATGTCGCGATCGGTGTCTTAAGTAAGACGTATAAGTCCAAAGGCATTAGTCGTCTATGAGGCTGTGTGGTCGATGAAATAGACATAGACAAAATAACGATTTTGTGGATGCCATTGTTCAAAGAATTAAATTGATGTTCGATAAAAGAAATAAGCTCATGCAGATTGCGGTAAGTTTGAACCTGTTTAGCAAAGCTAAACTGCTCCCGTTTCCTATGTATTCAGCCCCCCGATTGCGGTTAGTTTAAACGTGTTTACCAAAGCTAAACCGCTCACGGTTCCTTTGTGTTAAGCCCGGAATACAATACAATAGAAACGTGAGCGGTTTAACTATGGTAAATAATGTAAATATATTAAAACTTACTGCGATCGGGGGGCAGGTTTGTTTGCGCTGGTCCTTACACCATAACGTTGTAGGTGCATGGCGGCGACTCGCCCGTGGAGTGCAGCGCGTGCGGCGAGCTGTGCTGGTCGAGGGAGGCACTCGCGGCGCACGGCCGGCAGCGGCACCCGCACCTACCGCCCGCCGCACACACGCACAACGACTTCAACGACGACAACTCCGGTAACACACTCACATGTACCACTACACACATTACACAACATAACTCGCGGCGCACGGCCGGCAGCGGCACCCGCACCTACCGCCCGCCGCACACACGCACAACGACTTCAACGACGACAACTCCGGTAACACACTCACATGTACCACTACACACATTACACAACATAACTCGCGGCGCACGGCCGGCAGCGGCACCCGCACCTACCGCCCGCCGCACACACGCACAACGACTTCAACGACGACAACTCCGGTAACACACTCACATGTACCACTACACACATTACACAACATAACTCGCGGCGCACGGCCGGCAGCGGCACCCGCACCTACCGCCCGCCGCACACACGCACAACGACTTCAACGACGACAACTCCGGTAACACACTCACATGTACCACTACACACATTACACAACATAACTCGCGGCGCACGGCCGGCAGCGGCACCCGCACCTACCGCCCGCCGCACACACGCACAACGACTTCAACGACGACAACTCCGGTAACACACTCACATGTACCACTACACACATTACACAACATAACTCGCGGCGCACGGCCGGCAGCGGCACCCGCACCTACCGCCCGCCGCACACACGCACAACGACTTCAACGACGACAACTCCGGTAACACACTCACATGTACCACTACACACATTACACAACATAACTCGCGGCGCACGGCCGGCAGCGGCACCCGCACCTACCGCCCGCCGCACACACGCACAACGACTTCAACGACGACAACTCCGGTAACACACTCACATGTACCACTACACACATTACACAACATAACTCGCGGCGCACGGCCGGCAGCGGCACCCGCACCTACCGCCCGCCGCACACACGCACAACGACTTCAACGACGACAACTCCGGTAACACACTCACATGTACCACTACACACATTACACAACATAACTCGCGGCGCACGGCCGGCAGCGGCACCCGCACCTACCGCCCGCCGCACACACGCACAACGACTTCAACGACGACAACTCCGGTAACACACTCACATGTACCACTACACACATTACACAACATAACTCGCGGCGCACGGCCGGCAGCGGCACCCGCACCTACCGCCCGCCGCACACACGCACAACGACTTCAACGACGACAACTCCGGTAACACACTCACATACCACTACACACATTACACAACATAACTCGCGGCGCACGGCCGGCAGCGGCACCCGCACCTACCGCCCGCCGCACACACGCACAACGACTTCAACGACGACAACTCCGGTAACACACTCACATGTACCACTACACACATTACACAACATAACTCGCGGCGCACGGCCGGCAGCGGCACCCGCACCTACCGCCCGCCGCACACACGCACAACGACTTCAACGACGACAACTCCGGTAACACACTCACATGTACCACTACACACATTACACAACATAACTCGCGGCGCACGGCCGGCAGCGGCACCCGCACCTACCGCCCGCCGCACACACGCACAACGACTTCAACGACGACAACTCCGGTAACACACTCACATGTACCACTACACACATTACACAACATAACTCGCGGCGCACGGCCGGCAGCGGCACCCGCACCTACCGCCCGCCGCACACACGCACAACGACTTCAACGACGACAACTCCGGTAACACACTCACATGTACCACTACACACATTACACAACATAACTCGCGGCGCACGGCCGGCAGCGGCACCCGCACCTACCGCCCGCCGCACACACGCACAACGACTTCAACGACGACAACTCCGGTAACACACTCACATGTACCACTACACACATTACACAACATAACATGAGATACATTGTTATTGTTATCAGCGCATATACGTCCCCACCGAGGGGCACCTGCCATTATTTTCATACATTTGCACCATACGCTGTGATTCATTGATAAGTTGCGAGCGTCCACTGCGCGGCCGAGATTACACGTTACCCTCTGTTGGAATCTATGACATCAAAAACCTCTGCT
Source organism: Aproaerema taeniolella (assembly GCA_949987775.1). Classification (NCBI taxonomy): domain Eukaryota; kingdom Metazoa; phylum Arthropoda; class Insecta; order Lepidoptera; family Gelechiidae; genus Aproaerema; species Aproaerema taeniolella. The sequence goes on from OX465254.1 coordinate 13,034,348, forward strand.
ACTTATCGTTGATAAAAAAAAAAAATGTCCTGTCATTCAATTCTGTGATTTGTGATGTCGCGTAATAAATATTTAATTTACTGATTAATTCGTTTATTTGCACTAGTAGCCTTCCAAAACACTTCAGGTTATGGGCCCAGCGTCCTAGCCTGCTAGTGCAGCAAAAATAACGTAAAAATATAAAAATTCAGTAAAAACAAAAAATAGTTTGTGCAAAAATGGCTACGTCAAAATTTCATTCAAATATTCAACCACTATCAAAAACAAATTATGATACGTGGAAAGTTCAAGCGGAAGCAGTGCTTATAAAAGCAGGACTTTCAAAGTTCCTGAGCGCAACTGCTGCAAAAGAAGAACCAGAAAAAGACGCATTGGCCAGAGCCGAGCTATTGCTAATTATTTCTCCAAGTGAGCTAAAGCTGGTGAAGTCATGTAAAACCACACTGGAATTGTGGAATACATTGAAAAATGCATACGAAAGCCGTGGACCTGCGCGGATGGCGACTTTACTTAAAAGATTGCTTCAGGCGAAAATGCAAAATGGCGATGACGTGCGAGACCATATTAATAACTTTATTGATCTTGTAGACAAGCTTAAAGACATGGACGTGGAAATAAATGAAAACTTGCTCACAATTATGATGCTCTACAGTCTACCCGACTCTTATGAAAATTTTAGGGTTGCAATTGAATCTCGCGACCGATTACCGGCGCTTGAAGAGCTACAAATAAAAATAATTGAAGAGAGTGAAGCGAGGAACAGAGATAGCCATGCATCAGGATCATCAGCAACGCAACAAGATGAAGCGTATTATAGCAAAAATAAAAAGGGAAATAAAAATAAAAACAAATTCAAACAAAAAGTAAAGTGTGACAACTGTAACAAGTTGGGGCATAAAACAAGTGACTGCTGGTTTAAAGACAAGTCAAAACATAAGCAGCAGAATAGCCTGTATTCTAAAGAATTATGTTTGAAAACATACAAAGAAAAAATTAATACCAATAATTGGTGTTTGGACAGTGGATGCACATCCCATATGTGCAATGACAAAAACCTTTTTCACGACATGACAGAGCTTAATGAAACTCTTCAGCTGGCATCTGACAAGTCAGAAGAAATAAAAGGTAAGGGACTAGTGAAAATGAAAGTACAGAAAGAGATTATCAATCTAACTGATACTTTGTTTGTACCAAGTCTAACCATGAATTTAATTTCGATTGCTAAAGCCACAGAAAAAGGATGCGAAGTTATTTTTAATGATAAATATGCCACAGTGACAAACAAGTCTGGAGAAAATTTTTTAAAAGCTTATAAGGAAAACGGTTTATATTATGTTAATAATATGAATAATAAAAATGAAGAATCTCATTATACCAAAGAGAGTGATATTAATGAGTGGCACAGAAAATTAGGTCATTTAAATGAAAGCGATCTAAAGCTAGCTCTGAAAAATAAGATAGTAAAAGGGTTAAGCTTTAACATAAATGACAAATTAGAAGACTGTGAAATATGCGTGAAAGGAAAGATGACAAATTTGCCATATCCAAAAGAAAGGAGCGAAGAAACGAAAGCTAAAGAGAAGCTGCATACTGTACATTCTGATCTATGTGGTCCGATGCCAACACCAAGTAAAGCTGGTCACAGGTATTTCATTACTTTTATAGACGAATACAGTAGATATTGCAGAGTATATTTTCTTAAAAATAAAAATGAAGCTCTAGAAAAGTTTAAGGACTATCAAAAAGAAATGGAAAGATTTGCAAAGTGCAAAATAAAAGTTCTTCAAACTGATAATGGAAAGGAGTATTGTAATCAAGAATTCGACACTTACTTAAGAAATAATGGCATAGCACGAAGATTGTCAGCACCATATACGCCACAGCATAATGGTTTAGCAGAACGCAAGAACAGAACTTTGTTAGAAAAAGCACGATGCATGCTAATTGAATCAAATTTGCCGGAAAGTTTCTGGGCTGAAGCTATATTTACGGCCAACTATGTTTCCAATAGAGTACCAACCAGGGCTACCAATAAAACGCCTTTTGAAAGATGGGTTGGTTATGAGCCCTCAGTCAAACATTTCCAAATATTCGGAGTTGAAGCTTTTGTTTTAAATAAAACGAGAAAGCGGAAGTTCGCACCAAGAGCAGAAAAAGGGATTTTCATTGGATACTGTGAAAACGCCAAAGCTTACAGAATTTGGGTCGAAAATAAGCTGATGATAAGTCGTGACGTTAGATTTATAAATAAAATGTATTATAAAAATAAAGAAAATAAAACTGACAAAGAAATTGAAAAGTTTAGTGGTTTGCCACCACAGTTTTATTTAGAAGAAAGCATCGAAGAAGATGCAACAGAACCATTCGAAGATTGCGTCGAAGAAAATATCACAGAAACTGAAGCCTGTGATTCATATACAGAAAATGAGCCATCTACAAGTCAAAGGCCTGAAAGGACCAAGAAATCACCAGTTTGGGCAAAAGACTATGATATGTCCAACTTATGTGATGAAATAAAACTTGACGATTCGTGGGAAGAAGCAATAAAAGAAGAAATAAAAGCCCATGTATTGAATGAAACTTGGTCTGTAGTGCCAAAAGGAAAAGATCACAATGTAGTAACGTGCAAGATGATATTGAAAGAAAAAATTGGTGCAGATAAAAAGGTCATAAGAAAGAAAGCTAGACTAGTTGCTCGAGGTTTTAGCCAAATACCTGGTATTGATTATTCGGAAACATTCGCGCCAGTAGTAAAATTAAGTTCCATACGAACTTTAATGGCCAAAGCTGCACAAGAAAATTTGAAGATAAGACAACTAGACGTTGTTACTGCTTTTCTTAATGGTACAATTGAAGAAAATTTGTTTATCGAAAAACCACAAAATTTAGAAAAATATTTAAGTGACATAATTTTAGAAGAAAGCTCAAATAAAGATCTTACCATTTTTACAAAAGCCAAAAAGATGTTGGAAGATCTGAGAAAAACTAAAGGAGAGACGACTTGTAAACTCAATAAAGCCATTTATGGACTTAAGCAGTCTGGCAGGCAATGGTTCAAGAAACTGGATGAAAGGTTAAAAGAAATGAATTTCAAGCCTGCAGCTGATCCATGTGTTTATGTCTCCTCAACGGAGCCAACACCTGTAATAATTTGTGTTTATGTTGATGATATTTTAATCATTCATAAGGACGAAAAAGCTATTATAAAGACTAAAAATGAGTTAGTCAAAAGATTTAAAATGAGAGATCTTGGAGAGCTAAAATATTGTTTGGGAATAGAGTTTGATTGCAAGTCAGACGTTATTACCATGTCACAAAAGAAATACATTGAAGAAATTGTAGAAAAGTTTAATATGCAAGACGCCAAGCCAGTCTCCACACCGATGGAAATTAATTTAAAACTAGAAAAACAAACGGAGATAGATGAAGATTTACCGTATAGAAATCTCATTGGAGCTCTAATGTACTTGTCAGTTGCGACAAGACCGGACATCGCAAACGCCGTTAGCCGTCTAAGTCAGTACAATACTTGCTACGGTAAAGAACATTGGACTGCGGCTAAAAGAGTCTTGCGATATTTAAAAGGGACTAAAGATTTAAAATTGACTTTTCGAAAAACTAAAGATAAAACCCTGAAGGGGTATGCAGATGCAGACTGGGCATCATGCAACTTAGACAGAAGGTCATACACTGGACACTGTTTTATAAAAAGTGGAGCTACTATAAGCTGGGAGTCCCGGAAACAAAAGTCTGTCGCACTATCCACAGCGGAGGCGGAGTACATGGCGCTTACAGAATGTGCTAAAGAAGCCATTCACCTGCAAAGACTGCACGCTGACATTAAAGACAACCAAGAAAAGGTTATTATCTATAATGATAATCAAGCAGCACAAAAGTTGTCCTGCAATCCTGTCATAACTTCAAAGTCGAAGCATATTGATATTCGTCAACACTATATAAGAGAAGTAACCGCAAGAGGTGTGATTGGAGTAGAGTACTTAAGAACTGAGGAGATGCCCGCAGATATTCTTACAAAGGCATTGCCTAAGAAAAAGTTTGAGGAGTGCCGGGTGCAGCTTGGGTTGGATCCTTAGTAGCAAGAGGTATTCTGATGAGGAGGAGTGTTGGAATCTATGACATCAAAAACCTCTGCTACTTATCGTTGATAAAAAAAAAAAATGTCCTGTCATTCAATTCTGTGATTTGTGATGTCGCGTAATAAATATTTAATTTACTGATTAATTCGTTTATTTGCACTAGTAGCCTTCCAAAACACTTCACCCTCATTCCGTAACGCTAAAACCAAAATAACAAGATTAATATAATAAGGAACTAAAACTTTGCACCACTGATAAAATGCATTAAAATAGTTAAGCTAACCATTTAGATGACATGTTTACGTTCTCAAAATAAATTATAAATTTAAAAACAGTGTTAAAAGTAAACTTTATGATACTCACAGTAAGACCAGTCTCATTAGCAATTTGGCATATATTATATCCTATATTGTGCAGCACAACAATACGCTGCCTCTCCTGCAAACTTATGTATTTGTATGCATGTCGAAAAAAGAAATCAGTAAACTGCCGATACGGTAAGAACACACGAGCACCTTCGCTAATGATCTAGCAATGACAAACAGGTTGCTCATGAACACCGAACCGAACGAATCTAAACTAACTTAATTGCATTCAATTTTTGTATGGTATGGTCTATGACTATAAAAATGTTTGAAAACCAAAACGTATCTAAAAAAACGTCGTTGCTATTAGGGACAGTTGGGCTCGAACCCGCGCCTCACTACAGCAGGCAGACGGTGTTACCGCTGTGCTACCAAGGCTTATGCTTCGGGTCGTGAAATTATGCTTGTTATCAGAGCAATAAGCCTAGTGGGGTATGCGGTATACTGATTTTCAACACATTTGCTCATAAAGTGGGTCTTATGTAATTGTTTTAAGGTTCATAATGATATGTATTACCCAGCCCGTGAGTAATAAAAATAAAGCACAAGTACGTAATGTTTTTTTTCTAAATTTCAGCAAAGAGATCCGACCCTATTTTATATTTAAATTTAAGTGTAAATATCAAACTATTTGTAAATAAAATAGTTTAACATTTCCTAAATCATTAAAATTTAACAGAAAATTATCATTAATTTATGCTTAAAAGTGAAAATATATAGTTAAGCATATTTTTATTATTTGGCTGTATGGCATACTTGTCAATGTGAATCTCATTTTGCGAGTAAAAAAAGAAAAAAATAATCGCGCCTCTTTTCAGATATGTTTTCACTTGGTTTTCACAAACGGCATTTGTATTCATCAGATTGTTATTTATTGTCAGAAATACAACACAAAAATGTCTTGTTCAAGTGCAGAACAGGAAACCTACGTGGGTACACCGCCAGAAATACTTTCCGAGGCGCAACATGCAAGTGATAGCTTGTTGCCGTCAATATCAAAGAAAAGTTTTTATTTCTTTCTTTCCTCGCAAATGTGTTGAAAAACGTCGTATGACACGCGTGCGCATTGGATATTACATTCTCGGCTCCATTGAGCCCTCGCCTTTGGCTCGGGCTCTAAACTCGCCTCTAATGTAATATCCAACTTAGCACACTTGTAGCATAATGTACTATTGTGTCCATGTGTGAGTATACGAGCAGCCGCAAGCGAGTTGTTTTCTGCGTTTTGTATTGACTATGCCTCCATATATGAACGTGATAGTACGTACGCGTTTCGGAAAGGTCTTTTGTCTAAAGCGAATAATGTTAATGTAGAATACAGGTAAAGTACAGTCTTTGTAAAATAAGGAAGATAAATCCAAATGGTTAATTTTCAATGTCAATTCATAGATTGTCTTGTCTTGTATGAAAATGAAAAAGAGACAAGCTTACAATCGGAAAAAATTCGTAATAAACTTTTCTGTCTGTCGCAAACTTAGGCAAGCTACGTGCATTATAACGTGGTTATTCTATCCGTGCGTAATCTTTTGCGTATGCACATCTTACGCACGTATTTACGTATTGTGCGTGCGTTCATACTTGCGTACTTGCGTGCGTGCGCATGCGTATAAATATGCTTATTATGCGTTCTCCTCTTAGGTGATGACGACATGGACTTCAGACTGTCTCCAATGTCAGGGGGCCGCGATGTGAGTGCAGAGCGTACGATTATAGACACCCGTGGGCCTTCGCTCTTCTGCCAAGACTGCGGGGTCGCTTTCCAAAGGGCGGACTTACTGCGAAGACATGTAGCAGCGGCACACAGGTCAGTTTGTTGGTCTCAATACCATTTTTAATTAAAAATGTCTTCTTCGCTCGCCCTTTGTAATTTTTATGGTAAATTCAATCGATTGGGACGTTTGGTATCGACTTCTTTGTCAAAATATTCAGATCTCGTAATAACATGCTTATTACGAGATCTGAATATTTCTCTCGTAATAACAACATCCAGCTACAGAGACAGTCTGGTATTAGGACAGATGGGTATAACAATCTAAGTAGATTTGTATCGGAAAAGTAAGTCTTTACCTTTCTGTCTTCAAATTCTATCCGTTGCTCCGTTATGTCGTGAATCCAACAAAACCGGCTATAACTTCAAAAATATTAGTAAGGAAGTGACGGGATGCCACAAAGTGGGTGTAGGTAAGATCGCACGTAGCGTTTGTTAATGAAGTTGTTGTGGTTGTGCAGCTACAAGCGGCACACGAGCGACAGCACGTCGAGCACGTGGGGCGAGCACACGTGCGACGTGTGCGGGGAGACCTGCCCCGACGCACTGCAGCTACTGGCGCACGCCGAGCTGCACGCCGAGCGACACCGCGTCGCACCCGCCAGGTACACACACACACACACACACACACACATACACACACACACATACACACACACGTGCGACGTGTGCGGGGAGACCTGCCCCGACGCACTGCAGCTACTGGCGCACGCCGAGCTGCACGCCGAGCGACACCGCGTCGCACCCGCCAGGTACACACACACACACACACACACACACACATACACACACACACATACACACACACGTGCGACGTG
>OX465254.1:13043895-13047280 GCA_949987775.1 Aproaerema taeniolella
GCAAGCGCCGTAACGGGTTCAAGCGTGTCAATCGTTATCCGGTTTATAATGGAAGGTCACATGACTTTGACTTGAGCGGCCCTGTGTGCTAACGTGTGTAATCCTGTCAGGAAAAGTGTTCAGCTAGCACACGGAATGATATGTCTTTGGGCGATTCCCCACTGGACGGCACGGCGGCCGGCGCCGGCTACGGCGAGAGTGGCAGAGCTATACTAGGAAGCAAGAAATCGGTAGTCTGTCTCTTTTCCTAGTATAGATCTGTCACTCTCACCGTTGCCGGCGCCGGCCGCCGTGCCGTCCAGTGGGGAAACGCCCTTTCTCGATACGTAAAATTATAATATTAGGTATGGCTTTTAAAATTTTTGCCGGTGACATAAGAAACCCTTTTTCATTGTTTTGTTAGTGAATTTCAAATGGCCATAAAATTTTGCGTCGCTTATTTTATGACAAATAAAAAAAAATTAGGCTCATGACTGTACAGTTTGACAATAATTATACGGAATAATAATTATTATGCTGGCATAAGGTTGGCATGACCATCCTGACATGGTCGAAACCTCACCAAAAATTTAATAAAAAGAGAGAAGGTTGACAAGTGTGTCGTGCTGTTGCCAGGCAAAGTGTTCGGGTCTCGCAGCTCGCAGCAGATCCACGTCCGCATCCACACGGGCGAGCGGCCCTACGCCTGCCGCTTCTGCTGGAAGGCATTCGCCGACGGAGGCACGCTCCGGAAACACGAGCGGATACACACGGGTACGTACTGCTTACTACTGGGGTCGGCGACGTGACCTCTTTTTAACCGACTTCAAAAAAGGAGGAGGTTCTATTTTCGATGTATATTCATCGATTTTTCCGCCGTTTGTGGAACGATTTTAAAAATTCTCACTGTCACCAATAATGTTTGTCTTTATTTTTCGTTTTTTTTTTTTTTTTTCTCTTAAAAAGTTTGTTTTTGTAAATTTACTTTTTATAATAGTTTTGAATTGTTAATCTTAAATATGACTTTTTTCAATGAAAAATTTATCATGTGATTTATGCTGATACACTGTTTACCTACCATACTTTTCTTTAGTTGTGAATCAGCGACAACCGGTTTTAAGTTTTCCAGTCTGCACCTTTGCGAGCAGATACAAGTTGGTAATTTGTTTTGTAAGTAAATATTCCCCACTAAAAATAAATAATATTTGCACTCGGTGTATAGGTGAGAAGCCGTACGCATGCGCGGTGTGTCCGCGCGCGTTCAACCAGCGCGTGGTGCTCCGGGAGCACGTGCGCTCGCACCACTCCGCGCCCGACCGCCGCGCCAACGGTAAGTGTTATCTAACACTAGCGTTCAACTAGCGCGTGGTGCTCCGGGAGCACGTGCGCTCGCACCACTCCGCGCCCGACCGCCGCGCCAACGGTAAGTGTTATCTAACACTAGCGTTCAACTAGCGCGTGGTGCTCCGGGAGCACGTGCGCTCGCACCACTCCGCGCCCGACCGCCGCGCCAACGGTAAGTGTTATCTAACACTAGCGTTCAACTAGCGCGTGGTGCTCCGGGAGCACGTGCGCTCGCACCACTCCGCGCCCGACCGCCGCGCCAACGGTAAGTGTTATCTAACACTAGCGTTCAACTAGCGCGTGGTGCTCCGGGAGCACGTGCGCTCGCACCACTCCGCGCCCGACCGCCGCGCCAACGGTAAGTGTTATCTAACACTAGCGTTCAACTAGCGCGTGGTGCTCCGGGAGCACGTGCGCTCGCACCACTCCGCGCCCGACCGCCGCGCCAACGGTAAGTGTTATCTAACACTAGCGTTCAACTAGCGCGTGGTGCTCCGGGAGCACGTGCGCTCGCACCACTCCGCGCCCGACCGCCGCGCCAACGGTAAGTGTTATCTAACACTAGCGTTCAACTAGCGCGTGGTGCTCCGGGAGCACGTGCGCTCGCACCACTCCGCGCCCGACCGCCGCGCCAACGGTAAGTGTTATCTAACACTAGCGTTCAACTAGCGCGTGGTGCTCCGGGAGCACGTGCGCTCGCACCACTCCGCGCCCGACCGCCGCGCCAACGGTAAGTGTTATCTAACACTAGCGTTCAACTAGCGCGTGGTGCTCCGGGAGCACGTGCGCTCGCACCACTCCGCGCCCGACCGCCGCGCCAACGGTAAGTGTTATCTAACACTAGCGTTCTTTTGGGAATTCGGGAAAAAAAAATTTCTTTTTTATTGTTCAGGACTTTTTACATAACGTAAATTTCAGTCCTATAGTGCCTTAATAGTTATTAACGATACTAGTGTCGTAGGTAATGTGTAACGTGAGCCCATTTGAAACACGAGCGAAGCGAGTGTTTTATAGGGCTCCAGTTACACATTACCTAAGGCACGTATATTGTTCAACGTTTTACAATGCAGTAGCCGAGGAAAGGTAACTAAAAAAAATGTTGTCAAAAACTTACATCGTATAGGTACGTCTAAAGTTCTTAAAAGATAGTATTTCCATTTAACGTTCACTGAAAACGTGTTACAATTGAACAATGTGCACTAATATTTTACGATTAATCACAAAACATTAAGGAATTAACATTTTTATAACAAAAAAATGATTTTGTTGAACAAATAATTTCAAATGGCGGGCAAAACAATGGCGAGCAAAATATTTTTCTACAATTATGAGGCAAAGACTAAGTAAATAAAATGCCAATCGCGCCTACAGAAATTATTAAATAGTTCAATTATTTGTAAAAAATCTGATTTGTTTTATTGAAAAAGTAAAATAAATAATTTACTTTTATATTTTATATCACTGAAAATCAAGATTTTCGTCACAAATAATTATTTTGTCCGGCATAAAAACTCTTTGGTGTCATTCTATAAAGCCAGTATGAAGCTTTATGAAAAAGGTAACACTCTCACTTGTCAAAAGAGTCACTGAATTATGAAATCAGTTACTCTTTATAGTGTCATACATTTTTGTCAGTATTTTTTCCACTTTTTGCTTACTTTTTGTGCATCATTTAATAAAAAAAATTACTTTACTGGATCACAGAATAGCCACTGAAGTTGAATTTTGGTATATGAAAAATGGTTTATTTGCTCATTAGTTCAAATATTTTTTTTCTTTTCATAATCTTCTTCTTATTTCAAAATTACATAACATGACATGTGTTTTATGGGGTACGTAAACGTACACTCCGTAGCCATGTTACGGGGCCATTTCCGAGCAACTGCATTGTAAACTATTTAACCTATCACTACTTTAGTAAGAAACATATCATTTTGGCTGCAGTACAACCAGAATCCTACAAAATATCATTAGGCCATAAATCCTACATCCTCTCCCTTTCCGACGGGAAAATGATGTAGCCTATTTTGAAATCGTGAAAGAATTTTTGTAGTTTTTGAGT